>JANEXQ010028974.1:34632-47191 GCA_026283885.1 Poicephalus gulielmi | reverse complement strand
TAAGGTTGGCATCAGCCCACCTCACAAGCGTGTCAAGGTCCCTCTGGATGGCATTCCTTCCCTCCAGCGTACCAACCAAACCACACAGCTTGGTGTCATCAGCAAACTTGCTGAGGGCGTACTCAATCCCACTGTCCATGTCACCGACAAATATGTTGAACAAGGAGGTCTTTTCTTTTGTCCCTGAATGTGACTAGCTGCACTTTTGTTTTTATTCCTAAAGGGATTCTATAATGAAATAATTTCTTAGAATTTCATAGCATATTGTTTCTAAACTGTATTTCTTTCCTCTGTTTCCACGCATGTACAAATTTAATATTAACCATGTAATTTAACATAAAAAACCCCTAGTTTCATGATCTCATCTAAAGTGTAAAACAAAAAACCTTAAATACCCAAATTCAGTGGTTTGAATATTTTCAAAATATTGAGGATTTCTATGCTGTATGAACTCTGCGGTAAGAAAGTGCATGCACATGTATGTATAGTGTGTTGCTCAGGTGAGTAAAATGGCTCCAAATTAAAAAGAAATAATGAAAATGAGGTTCTGTGAGGCACAGTATGTTTGCTTTTCAACAAATGTAGATCAGCATAACTTTTTCAGTCTAGCTGTGAATTTACCCTCAGTCTTTAGAGAACATATTCATAGCTAGCAATAACAATCAGGTGTGGATTAGTTTATAATTGAGACTTACCAGAAAAGTTACAGAGCTCAAACTACTACCTGGAGATGCATAAGAAAGGTAATTGCTAGCTGTAGGATTAAGTGTCTCCCCCCAGGAGGGGACTTTAAAAGACTGAAATCAGTGTGCTCTTGTTGGGAAGAGGCTTGAAGCCAGAGGAATAATTTCATTTTATTTTTCAAAAGATTTTTATGGGCCATTTTACTTTTTTCCCTAACTGTGGTAGTTATATTGTGGCTTCCCCCCGACTCACATCAGAATGTGCAATCATAGAAGACTAGGAAGAGAGAATAAAATAAATCAAGGAATATTGCATTAAGTAAATTATTCAAAATCTCATCTGTTTTGCAAGTAACTAAGATGATACATTAAGTGCCTGCACATTTTTCCATTAAAAGAAAAAGGCTTCTTTTTAAGAGAAGTATTTTATTGAGTTGTTATAAATTTATAGTGTTTAATAAGAAAAAGAGTAATTTATTTTTTCTCAATTTTAATGAAAGCTGGTTTGTTTTTTTTTTCTCTTCCAAGCCATTTTTGGAAATGTTTCAGTTTGTCTTTCAGAAGCTGATTGTCTAAATATGTTTAACTAAATGACTAGTTTAAGTAGTTTGTTCCATACAACTTCATACAATTCCCTATGAACTTTATTCAAGGTAACATGTGTTAGTTTCTTATTTGTAAACATACTGAATGATGTGGAAGCCATTTAATTAAATGGATTTGCCTTTACGACAGTTTATTTCTTTTATTATTTTTCTTAATGAGAATTTGATTGCTATGGACAGCTAATATTTAAATAATTCTTCATATTGTATTAATAAAATGTGCTACAATACTAAATATTAGATTCTTAATACACTTGATAAAAATAAACAAGAGATGGTAAGTGACATACCCAGGTTTGTATATCCATGTGATTGAAACAGGAACTAAACCTTGCCCTCAGTCCCATGTCTCAGTCTTTGTGTTGGACTCTTTCACTCCTGGCAGTTTGTTCAGTTTTACCATTCCAACAGCAGAATGCATAACCCGAGCTCCTCAGAGGACAGAATTGATTAAAAAGAAAGGCTTGTTTGTGCTAATGTTATCAGCTTGAACTGTATCGGTGCAAGGAAAGCTGGGAGCATTTTGCAGTTGGTTCTGGGCAGCCCCCCTGAAGTATGTGGGAATAGACTTTGCAGGTTACAGATGTCATTTTTCTTGTTCTTGTGACGTTTCTTAAAAATAGGCAGAGTAAATTAAACATGACAGCTTAATAAAGAAGTATGTGTACTTTTATAGCTGTCTGCCTAGCTGTTACATGTATGCAGTGAGTCATGTTGTGAGGCCATGTGAGAGTTCAAGGCCTGCTGGTAACTGTGGATGACTGTATGGTACACATCCATACCATCTGTAGCAAGCAGATGTGGAAAAAACATTCCTGTCTTTGTCTGTACTGCTCACTCAGAGCAATAGCTGATTCACTCCAGACTGCAGCCTGAAAATGAACCAGGGTGAGAACCCTGGAATTGAAATTGGGAGCACGTAGTCCATATGAATGATCATATAAATGCACGTAGTCAGCTGCTTCTGTCTTGTAACCAGACTTAAATTTAGTCAAAAACATTAAGAGGTTTTCAAGTTATCAAAAAAAAGTTGTTTTAAAACATTTATTCAGTGGAAAAATAACAAGTATTTGAAAATAGGGGTTTTTAATACAAATTAAAAAAAGTAATTATAATGCAGTTGGTTGATAAAAGAAAAGACACAGATGAGACAATCCAGGACATCCTCTGTAGCTCTGCCTTCGTGAAAAGGCCCATAATGAGTATCTGTAATCTAATATTTTGCCCTATCCAAACAGGGTCATTCTCATATTTCTTGTATGCCAGGAACAGTTCGACGCTGGAACTATCCATCTCCTCTCTGCATTGGTATGGATACTTACTATTTTCAGTGTGTTCTGACCATCACTCAGAAGAAACTCCTCAGAAGAAACTCATTTGTCATGCCTGTTTTTCCTTCACTTAATTCTGTTTAATTCAAAACTTCTTTGAGTTTCCATTTCCATCTGTGAAATACAGATTTTTATATATATATATATATAGTGTATATGCTACTTAAAAAAATACTGTGAGTGGGGAAGAGGAAACCCAGATGTTTACCGTTGTTTAGCTTGCCTTGAATACTCTGCTTTGATTCAGGCTGAATCTTCTTCAGAAGGGAGAGGAAGTTTAACACATTCCTTTTGCAGCATGCTCAGCTTGGAGAAACTTCTCAAGAACAAGGCAGGTCATGCAGGGAGTCTAGGAAGCTTCTCAAAGAAGCAGGCAGTCTGCAGTAGAGGGGAGCTCTGAAGCCAAACCTTCAGGGGTTATGGAATGAAAGAGCTAAAGGGAACCAGAAAAGACTGTCTCTTTTAATCTGAGAAAGCTGTTAAACGATGCTGAGTAAAAAAGCAAAGCTATGAAATATTTCCTTTTTAAGCATACCAAGACCTTACTCAGCAGATGTGAGTTTTCCCTGTGTAGAAAATAATCTGGCTCTGTTGCATTGTTTCTTGATTAAACAGGGTTTAAGAGATTTAAGTTTCTGGTGTCTTTTGCATGCACATTTCAAGAAAAAGTAGGAATGAAGGGGAAAGAAGCACAGATCCATAGTAAGATTCTATTACTTCAGCTTTGAAATACATTCTTCAGTGAATGCTTTTAACTTCAGTATTCAGTCAGTAGAAGCTGTGCCTTTTAGCTTCGTATCTAAGAGGAGTTTAGAAGATTGGGATGATACTGAGCAATTTAATGTGAAATGGTTTTAAAGATTCCTTGTCAAGTTGGGCCTATATATTACATTGTTTTATCAGCTACTGCAGAAGCAGTCACTTCTGATTAATATGAAAGCAGTGCAGTTCCTTGAAATAAGTTTTAGAAATGGAAAATTTATTCAGGAATTGGGATTTGGCTGGCATGGGGCTTGGGCTAATCTTATGTTTTCCCCTGTATATTAAGTATAGTTCCTATTCAAAAACTGTGTTTTGGGGGTTTTTGTGGGGCTTTTTTGTTTTGTTTTGTTTGTTGGTTTGGTTTTTGTTTTATTTAGGGAGGGATTGTTTGTTTTGTTTTGTTTTGTTTGTGGGGTTTTTTTTTGTTTGGGGTTTTTTTCCCCTTTAGTTTATGAAATGTTGCTATCCTGGAAGCTAAAATACCCCCAAGAAAAGACACAAGCTCTTAAAATATGATTCCTCCCCTCCCCCCCAACCTTTAAAATATTGATTTTTCTAGAAATGCAAACCAAAGTCTGTTGTTTTCACTAAATAATATATTTAGCATTGGAGAGAGGTAGAGATATTTGAGAAGTTCAAGACTGATGTCTTAGCTTTTTAGCACAGTTGTTCCTTTTTTTGATTCAATTTCTTGTGTGGTCTAACCAGGAGGTTATTTTTATTTTTTTGGTACAATTATAATAATGCACAGTATCAAAGTATCGCAGTTCTGTTACCAGGTCATGCATCCCTCTAATACTTGACATGAAAACTCATAGGCTTTAATGTAATGATTTGTCAGATAATAAATATAAATTACAAGTTTTTAATTTGATTTCTTGATGTTGTTCTTCATCCATATTATTGTCCTAGTGAAAGTGTAAACTCAGCCACTTCTTTACAAGTTGCTTCACCTATTTATAATTTAGCTTTATGCTATCCTAAATGATGCAAATGCCTTTTCAATCTTCAAACTCATGAATTGGCTGAAGAAAAGCATACAGATAATAAGCAAATCTTTTTTTTTTTTCTTCTTTGTGAGGAATGTCTTGACTGTGATAAATTCACTGCTTAGGGGGCATGGGGATAACATGGAAAATCCATTTTTCAATTAATTGTGTATTAAGAAATAATATTATTAAAAGATACAGTGACTTTCTTTTTATTTTTAATAGCTAAATGTGGTGGAACACTTACAAGCATGCGTGATGTGATCCTGAGCCCAGGTTTTCCTGGAAATTACCCTAGTAACTTAGATTGTACATGGAAAATTTTATTGCCTATTGGGTATGGTAAGTAATCTTTCATTTAAAGAGCAATTATTTATAATAACCAGATTTAACTATATATAAGAATATTCTAAATTCCACTATGAATTAGATTTTATCCTATGAATTGATTTAAAAATGGTTGCCAATTTGAAAATACATCTTTGTCAAAGCAACTTGTTTGTAAAATTCAGCCAGTTTCAGACGCTTATTTCAGAGCAAATGAAATTTGCTGCTTGAAGATACCAGATGAAGGAGATAATATAACTTCTAAATTATTGGTCTTCTGTTTAATGTCCTTTCATTGTTCCTCAAGTGACTTTGAAATAGTATTTCTTACATTCTATGAAAATGGACAAAACCTTATTTCTAACAGAATGAATTTGGTTAAAAACATTCTAAAAGTGTATTTCAAGTCCCGGGTAACAGTTTCCAACTTAGAAACTTCCTAGGTTTGCATTAAAAATATTGTCATATGGAAAATACCTTTACAAATAAATAAGAATTAGGTTGATAAGGTAGTCATGGATGACAAGGGATCTATTAGTGCAAGTATGAAACACAGTCCTCTATCATTATTGGAAATAAGAAAGGAATAAGTTTTCTTGCTGTGAAACCGTATGCCCTATACTAGCAATTCAATGCTAATAGTCAAATAAGAAAAATAATTTTAAAAGCTCATTATGAAATTCACTGTACCCATCTCTGTAAATTAATTTCTTTTTCATGCTTTCCATTTGCATTCATGAGAGGGATTTTTGTAGTAAGATGTACTACTATATATAGAGTGTATTTTACTAAGTTAATCTGTAGAAATAATGTATTGCTTTTCAGAAGAGCGCCCTTTATCAATGTGTACTTGGTAAAACTGATCCATCATAGTAAAAAAACTGCCTTAGTAGCCTGAGAGATCCTTATATCCTTAGGGCCATCATAGACGGGGCATCATCGGCTAATATTGGCATTCTACATCTACATTTGCAGAAAATATAAATGATAAGCCACTGTTTTAGAGCGATGTCATCATAATTAGGTTACTACAATACTGACTTTTAAAAACAGTTCTTCATATTTCTCGGAGTTGCTCTTTTCCTTTCAGCTTTTCTTCATAGACAGTTTAATGAATTAATTATGCAAGTATGTCTTGTATCCTACTATAATCCCTCTCACTTCTCAGAAAGACTCCAGTAATCCTACAAATAAAAAAGATCACTGTTTTGTCTGGCAAGAGTTTTAACAGGTACAAGGCATTCATACCATTGATCTATCATCGGTTTCAAAAATACTAGAAGAGGGCATTTTTCATTGTAAAGTTGCTACACGGATCTTTTTCCCAAAGTGTTTTTCAAATAATCCACAGAAAATGTCACTACACCAGGTTTAAAAATTTTGATTTATGTGATTTTTCACAGAGGGCTTCCACTGAAAAATCTTGGATACTGTTTTAATCACAAGCATAAGCTTGTCTAACTAAGAACTGTTTGTCTACATTCATTCTGTTGTATCAAAATAAATACATGAAATATGAAAAATAGAATTTATTTCCAAAATTGAATAATGCTCCGGGATTTGTTTTGAAAAGATTTTAATGTGATGATGAATGAGTTAGAGATTAGCACTGTGCACAAAAACTGATGAAGAGGACACTCAAGACCATGTAATGATTGTTTCAAATTCCTCTGAAATAATTAACTTCACAGTGACTTCATCTCTCTGTAAGTATTCCTTTATTCCCGTCCATTTATTCAAACTTTGTAGCTGAATGAAGCCCATGATATTATTGACTTCATGTGTGCACACAGGTGTGCTTAAACAAATTCCAACAATAAAATTGTGGGAACTAAATGTGTCCCAAAGTAAAGCGCCCTCTTCATTACAGGAGAATTTACTGATCATGTAAAAAAAGGCATTACTAAAATCCAAACATTTTAAATAGATGGAAAGTACAGATTTTCAAGTGAGTTGTGATTTTGCAATGATTTCAGGTAGCGGTTAATTGATTAGCATTTGTAAAAAAGATTAACTCAGCTTGGAATTCTCATTATTTAGAGTCTGTTCAGGTGAGAGAGGAAATCCTGTTGAGATTGGAGCAGGAGGCAGTATAATTATAGTTTGACAGGATAATGATTTGTTTTCTGTAGTGCTTAGTTTTATTCTGTATAATTTTATGTAAGAAATTATTTGGTGTAGAAAACTTCTATGACATACCAAATTGACAGTTGTGAGCTAAGGCTTGAGTGACACCTAGTGTGTCCTGTAATTGAAATTAACATCTTTGAAAAACCTTTAGAAAAAAATACATATTTGTGTTTAAAATATGGTTATTTTAGATACTTACATTTTTCTAAGTAACTGATAAATCTAGTTTTTGCTTTCAAAATAAAAATTTTTTCTATACTGAATATTTACAACTAGTTGTATAAATTCCTTTTCAGAAATTAAATAAAGATGATTCAATTTTAAAGGTACTTTGTGGCTCAGCAGAGACTATTTCAGAACAGTAGGCTGATATTGCTTAAATGCCTAAACACTGATTTGGGGTGTATATAAATATGTCAGTTACAATGATCTGCTTGTCACTTTAGTAACTTAAGTATACTATCAAGAGGCTGCTTAATTCTTTAGAATTTCTATGCTGCTGACATCCAGCATACTCACTAAATGCTGATACTGAAGTCAAGATGTTTCCATCTGGTGTCCTACTTCATTTTAAATCCTGAAAGCATTGTAAAATGAGCGACTTCACTCAAGTCAGACTAACCATATCATACATCATAGAAGAGATGGCTGTTACTGAGACTTCAATATGTTCTGTGTGTGCCTCTCTTATTTATAGCATCGGAATAAGTTTTCTTATTCAGCATCTGAAATACTTGTTTTTGTATCTTGCACTCTGCATAGGTCAGAGAAAGAACTAGAGCCCGTCCACTATTGTTACTAGTGCTCTATAGCAGCCAGTTTATTTGGTAACTTATTTAGTTTCTCCCATAAAGGAAAAAAAAAAAAAAAAAAAGAAGTCCTTTGTACACAAGGACACAGGGATATCAAACCACAGAGGCAAAAAAATGAGCTGTAGAGCAGTACTGAGTTAATAACTTGCCCTGGTGATTAATCTATAAAGTACTCTCCTGGAATGACAAATATGTTCTACTGCTAAATAAGAATTTAAAGCAGAGATTTAATTCATTGAATATTTTACATTGCTTTGTTAGCTCATTCAGTAATTCTGTTTTGTTCCATTCCAGCTAATTCTTCATAGTCTAGCAGAGTGAGGTTAGGCCCTAGCAGTGCGGTTGAAAGTTACTTGATACTTCTTGGCTTTCAAACAAGGGGTTCACCCCCCATCCCTCTTTTCATATTATATATACATATAGTTTGAGAAGCCTGAATTATGAGTCCTTAGTCCACATGAAGTAGTGCCAGAACTTAAAAACAGCTCTTCTCATGAGATTAGGCTTACGCTTCAAACTGTTCAACGTTTTGGGAGTCATCTCTCTCCCTTTCATTTTGTAAGAATGGCCTAGTTCAGCCACCTGACTTCCAGAGAGGGCTTGTGATCAATGATCCTCAGTATATACCTGTCACCAGCCTGGAGTTCAGTGCATTTTATAGAGCTGCATACAGAGTAGAATGGCTCTAAAGACACAGTGGTCCAAGCTGAAGGGAAAAAGAGGCAAGTATGGGTGACATGGGTCAGGAAACACAAGGTGGAGTAAATAGAATCATAGAATCATAGAATAGTTAGTGTTGAAAAGGACCTTAAGATCATCTAGTTCCAACCCCCCTGCCATGGGCAGGGACACCTCGCACTAAACCATGTCAGCTAAGGCTCTGTCCAGCCTGGCCTTGAACACTGCCAGGAATGGAGCATTCACAATTTCCCTGGGCACAACCCATTCCAGTGCCTCACCACCCTTACAGTAAAGAACTTCTTCCTTATATCCAATCTAAACTTCCCCTGTTTAAGTCAGGTATGTGAACTTCTGCCTCTGAAAGGTCACTCTGTTAGTGACCTTCCTGGGTGGTGAGCTGATCCTGAGCTTCTGTAAGAGACCTGGCCCAGCTGCAGTAATGCTCTTAGGTCCTGACCATACCATGGCACAGGAGGATTTGTGATGTGCAGCTCCCTTTAGTGTTTCTGTTGTTTGGTTTATGAACCTGATAAATATCTGTTTGTTGACTTTGTGACTTCTTTAATTGGTCCCTTCATGGGTGGTTATGATATTTATTTGGTACCAAAAAATTAGAAGCTCCAACTTTGGCAATATTTGGTGACTATTTTAGTAATTTAAGCATTCCATTTTGAATGGTGACTAAAATATAAATATAGTGCCTACAACATTTTTTTTTTAATTTACATGATCTTGCGTTAAGCAGCATAGAATCATAGACTGGTTTGTGTTGGAAGGGACCTTAAAGAATCTGAATTTTTCTTTGTTTCTCAATGCTGCAGGTGCACACATTCAATTTCTGAATTTCTCTACTGAAGCAAATCATGATTTCCTTGAAATTCAGAATGGGCCTTACCACACCAGCTCTATGATTGGACAGTTTAGTGGAATGGAACTTCCATCACCCTTGCTTAGTACTACTCATGAAACACTCGTCCATTTTTACAGTGACCACTCAGAAAACAGGCAAGGATTTAAGTTGACATACCAAGGTAAGTAGGAACTAGCACGTGAACTTTGTGGTTAAATAGGAAAAACAAAAAGTTTAATTTTTTTATATGTTACACATGCAAGAAATAGCATTTTTAAATCTGTTTAATCCATGTGTTGAATATTTTTTCAACTGAAATTGTGTTGAACTGGAGTCTTTATTTTACTGACATAAAAACCTGGGGCTAAATGATGTCATTTGCCAAAGGTTGCAAAGTTAATAGCCTTTTCCATCCCATTAAGGTGTACTGTTACTGGACAGTACTGCTAATATTTACTGTCTTGTTTATTTTTTCTTCTTTGTTCTCTGTTAGAAATTTTGTTTGCCTTTCAGTAAGTCATATGTCAAATCAATCTTAGCCTGATTTGCTTGGATGACAGGACTTAGGCTGTTGTTATGTCTGACTGTCATACTTCTTAATGTATTTCTGTTATGCAATTTTGAAAGCATTGGCAAATTTCTGGCAAATTTCACAGTTCCTAGAAATATGTGAAAAGCAATATTGGTAACATGGGTGAGAGAGTCCTGAAATGATACCCTATTGAGAGGAAAGGTACAGCATTACTCCATAGATACCAATGCAGTTTGGCTTGTTGGCTACCCAAGTGGAATATTCCTTGTCACAACTCATATTAATAAACACTGTGTCTTTCCTAACTGCTGTTCATGTGACATAGATGTGTGAGGGAGATAAAATCTGAGAAGTTGGCATGGGTGTCACAAAAAAAGCTTCTATGAGCAAAAGGAAACATATCATATATAGAAAGCTAAGAATTTCTTTTTAGTCAGTAAAGTTGTCCAAGTCAGTTAACACAAAACAAAATCATAAGCAATGTAGTTGAAATTGTTGCACAAAACCTTCCTCCAGCCTACTTCATTTCTTTCGTATTTTGTTCACCTTCCCAGTGCTCTTATAGAGCCTAATATCAACAGCTTCTGTCTTTTCTATGTAGAACTGGAGAGACAGCCATCAGCATCCCAAGCTCTTTGCTGGGAAACATGCGATGTTCATGATAGGCATTTTTTACTTTTCAGTTTTGAGTTCCACTTCAGTTATTTGTTATTACATTTTTCTTACGACAGTTGTCTTCTTTTTTGCTGGTTCCCAGCCAAACTTTGAAAATTGTTTTCCTCAGCTTCAATTACTATAATGGTCTATTGATAGTAAAGCAGTGACTGCAAGGGCTTGACAGGCCTTTAGCATACATTGTAGTTGCAGAGCATAACCTAAAACATGTTAGGTAGCAGTCACTTGGCTGCTAGCAATTGTTAAAATGGACTAAAACCAGCTCAGGAAAAGGTAAGTCTAGACATATCTGAGTTCTCTGAAATCTTGCAGTGTCAGGTACATAAATGCATAAAGCCTATGGCATTTTACTCTGACATAAAACTTCTGTATTTTGTTACAAGACCTTGGAAATGCAAATAAAGTAAGATAATCCAGAAAAGGCATAATCGTTTTTGTGTCTGCTTATATGAATGTAGTACCCAGGTGTGGGTAAACAGAAACTGTATCAATATTATGTAGATATATGGCAATATACATTAAAAAACCCCCGGACAGCCTTTGTTTGTTCACTTGCTGACAAAGCAAGTTACTGAATTCATCCATGCTCCTGGTCTGGGAAACCTAACAGTTGCTACACCAAAAAAACCCCAGTCTTTTGAAGGCTATCAGTAATAGCTTACATGATTTCCAAGAAACATATTTCAAAAATATCTGATCTCTCAAGGCATCTGAAATAGGCATCTGAAACAAAAGGGAGTAAATAATCGTCAGGAATAAGTAAAGATTGCATGTAAAACTGGAAGTGTATACCAGTGCAAGCAGATGTAGCACACACAAACTAAATTCTGCAAAGAAAACAAATTTATATTGAATATTTTAAAAAATAAGTTTTGTCAGTTCTTTTGATTTTCATCACTTCTGCCATTTCTGTAGAAATGAATTTGTAAATCAAAGCCGATGGATCGGAGGACCTGACATCTTTAATAGATTGTTTTTTCAGACTTCTTCTAATGGTTCCCATTTTAGCATGTCCTAATAGACTGTAACTGGGACAAAAGTTCTATAAATAAAAAAGCATTGTGTTTCTAGTAATGAAATTAATTCAATGTACCTTCAAAAAAAGTTGAGTAGGCAAAAAGAGTCCACAGTTGTAGTCATATTCACCAAACCCATTCTAGTTTCTTAATGTGTTGCATATCACCTGCTACAAGCTCAGGAGTGTTGCGTCCCAACTAGAAGGAAGTGCAGCAGGAGGGCCAGGAGACCTCCTTGGATGGATAAAGAGTTGCTGAGGAAACTATGAGGGAAAAAACAGGCTTATAAAAGGTGGAAGCAAGGACAGACGGCCTGGGAGGAATACAAGTATGTTGTCCAGAAAGCTAGGGACCAGGTTAGGAAAGCTAGGGTCCAGTGAGGATTAAACTTGGCTAGGTATGTGAAAGATAACAGGAAAGGATTCTATAGGTATGTTGCGGGTAAAAGACAGACTAGGGACAATGTGGGCCCTCTCCAGAATCTATCAGGAGAACTGACTTCCCTTTATTTGGAGAAGGTTGAGGTTCTTAATGACTTCTTTGCCTCAGTCTTCACTGGCAAATGCTCTGACCACAACACCCAAGTCTTGGAAGGCAGATGCAGAGACTGTTGAGAATGAAGACCTTAGGCCCACTCTAGGAGAGGATCTGGTTCGAGACCATCTTAAGAACCTGAACGTGCACAAGCCCTTGGGACCTGAAGAAATCCATTTGCGAGTCCTGAAGGAGCTGGCGAATGAAGTTGCTAATCCACTATCCATCATATTTGAAAAATCATGGCTGTTAGGTGAAGTTCCCAATGACAGGAAAAAGGGTAATATAAGCCCCATTTTCAAGATGAGGAAAATGGATGACCCAGGGAACTACAGACCAGTCAGTCTCACCTCTGTGCCTGGCAAAATCTTGGAGAAGATTCTTCTGGAAGGCATGCTAAGGCACATGAAAAACAAGGTGGTTGGTGACAGCCATCATGACTTCAGTAAGGGTAAATCCTTCCTTACCAATTTGGTGGCCTTCTGTGATGGAGCTACAGAACTGATGGACAGGGGTAGAGCAATTGATGTCAACTACCTGGACTTGTGCAAAGCTTTCAACACTGTCCCACACAACATCCTTGTCTCTAAATTGGAGAGACATCAATTTGATAGGTGGACCACTTGGTGGAT
>JANEXQ010028974.1:0-34532 GCA_026283885.1 Poicephalus gulielmi | reverse complement strand
CTTGTTGTTTTTCATGTGCCTTAGCATGCCTTCCAGGAGAATCTGCTCCAAGATGTTGCCAGGCACAGAGGTGAGACCGACTGGTCTGTAATTCCCCGGGTCATCCATTTTCCCCTTCTTGAAAATGGGGGTTATATTTCCCTTTTTACGGTCATTGGGAACTTCACCTCACTGCCATGATTTTTCCAATATGATGGACAGTGGCTCAGCAGCTTCATTTGCCGGCTCCTTTGGGATCGGTGGATGGATTTCGTCAGGTCCCATGAACCTGTGCACGTTCAGGTTCTTAAGATGGTCTCGAACCTGATCCTCTCCTACAGTGGGCCCGAGGTCTTCATTCTCACAGTCCCAGCGTCTGTCTTCCAAGACTTGGGTGGTGTGGTCAGAGCATTTGCCAATGAAGACTGAGGCAAAGAAGTCATTCAGAACCTTCTCCAACTCCAGGGTAGCCAGTTCTCCTGATAGCTTCCGGAGGGGGCCTACATTGTCCCTAGTCTGTCTTTTATTCGCCACGTATCTATAGAATCCCTTCCTGTTACCTTTAATATCCCTAGCCAAGTTTAATTCTAACTGGGCCTTAGCTTTCCTAGCCTGGTCCCTTGCTTCCTTGACAACATCCCTGTATTCTTCCCAGGCTGCCTGTCCTTGCTTCCACCTTTTGTAAGCCTCTTTTTTTTCTTCGAATGGGGAATATTATTATGTGGGAATAAAGGACAGGCTAAGAAGTGGTGGTGCCTCCATGACTACCGTGTAGACTTTCAGCACAACATGTCCAGCGTCTGCAAAACCCTCAGGAGAAAGAAGGCAAATCCAAAGTTCAGTAATACTTCAACTTCTCCAGAATTCAGAGAGATGCTGATTCAGTGTAGTTACTCTGGATTTACAGGGATGTAGCTGAGTGAAGAATCTGGCTGCTTGTCTTTACATAAAGGCTGCAGGGTTTAATTATCTGCATCATGAAGTGTGTTTATTGCTGTTCTAAAAAACATTCATATTATTTTAGACACCACTAAAGAACATTTGTGTTTAATCTTGTTTAAGTGTGCATTTATTCCCCATGAGAAATGAATTCATGTCAGATGGTTTGGGCTCATAAGTAAGGAAAACAGTTTTCACTGCACAATAGTACTGGGACTGAGTGTGGAGCTGGGTGTTAAAGCTGGCCAACACTTCCCGTTATATTACAGTGTTATTGTTGGTTTGGGGGGAGAGGTTAAATGGAAGGCAGCATGGCTAATGCTAAGTTTATGCAGAGCCTCATCTCAACCTACCAATAATACTCATTTGCAACATCTCTGAGAAGCAGATTGTGTGCAAGTAATTTTGGTTTGCTAGTATATGTTTTATTTAAACCCAAGCAATATCTTCCCTACATCCTTGAGCTGGGGCTCAACCCTTTGCAAAGGCTGATCTCAGTGTTAGTGCTCCTGCGGTACTCCTTGTCCAAATGTCACTCATATAAATAAGTGGAAATGTTGCATTTCATGCATGTTCTGTAGTATCTCTGCAGTTCAGCTGTTAAATGTAGCCTGGTCTCCCAAAGCATCCTCAACATTTCTTAAGCCATACTGACAAGGCTTCTAAGGGCAACTCACCATACTGCACTGCAGTGCAGAGAGGCTGGAAATGAACTTTCTTCATCATTGCTGCTCTGCAGCAGAGTGGCATCAGACCCTCAGGTAGCAGCATGTGTCTGTCGTGCACTTCGTCTTGCCATGTTAGCACAAGACTCAGATTCATCCTTAAGGTCCACATTTTCCTCTCTCCCACTTCAACACAGTCTTTTTACCCAGCCTGGCTGACTGTTCCCTCTTTTAACTGCGTCTCAGGGCTCCTTGAGTACCTCAAAGATTGTTTCATCTGATGTCCAACTCTGCAGACACACATGGTTGGAAAGGTGCTTCAGCTGGCTGGGCAGGTACTCTTTAGCATAAGTAAAGCGTAGTATTGCTCAGGGTGGCATTCTAGAGCAGATACCAAAGTGTTTCTACAGACATTCATTATTTTGGCTAACACATTGAAGATTTGTTATTTTTTAGAAAAATCTGGTTTTTTAGCCATTGAAATACTGTATTCAGGATTGTAGTTGCTTCTGAAACTCTTACAGATAGTAGCTGTACACAAGTGTTTCTAATATTAGACAGCTTGGTGTGTCAAACAGGAATTCTATCTCTAATAGGTCCATTGACCTATATATTTTGCCCAGCAAACCTAAACTCAAGCCTTGTTAAAAATGTCCTTCAGTTTAACCTTTCTTATCTGGTTCCACATTCTCCACCCTATTAAATATTTTTTAAACCTGAATAATATCTTCAGTGATTCTGCTCTGCTCTATGGAAAATGAATTTTGTTCGATAAAACTTTTCACAGTAGCTCAAAGTGTTTCCATTAAAACTTGAAATACGTTGTCAGAAAACATTTAAATCTGCCTTTCAATGTGTGGGTGTTTGGAGGCCTTGAGGGTATTTTTTTGGTCTAGATTTCTTTTAATAGAACACTCCAGTTTGTTGTGTTCCGTAAGTGTAAATTATTTTGTCTGATTTCAAAGCCTGCACTAAGCCCAGGAAGAAATGTTTGAGTTTCTCCAGATAATGCATTAAATTAATATTTCTCGGTTCAGAAAACTGCCCAAATTTAGGAGAGTGCAAAGGTACAGGCTTAAATTTAATCCCTTTCTTGATGCCGTTAAAGCCAAAATACTGCATAGAACAGGGATGGGCGTAAGCATGTAGTTCTAATATGCATTAAACCACAGCAGCCACATAAATCATACCCATCTTTCTACCTGTATGTAACTATATCTCTCCTGAATCAGTCTTTGACAAAGAGCTCTTACTCTGTCCTTTGTAGATATGTGTCATAAGAGCCCCAAAAGGTGTTTGCTTTCATTAAAATTAATCTTGCATCTTCCTTTTACACAGATAAGACTTAGCAACCTTCAACGCATCAAACTGTTACAGAGGGTTGGTGGTCAGTGCAACTTTGATACACGGACAACACAGAAAAACAGGCCAGGAAGTGAGGAACCAGCAGGGCATCTGATGTTTGAGGATGTCACGTTTTACTGCTGGCTTCTAATTGCAGTATATTAAATAAGAAGAGAAAAATATCCAACATCTAATAGTGACTGTTCAGTCTGTGTGAAACTCTTTCTTCGAGGTTCATACAATTACATATTTCCAAACAAATTAAACTCCAATGGTCCTTCTCTCATACATTCTTACTAAATAGCTTTGACCGCAAAAGAGTCTAAGGACACTCATTCTGTCTCATTTCTCTTAGGCTTAAAATGGTATTCATTCAGAAAGAACAGAGACAATGCAATCCCCCAAACTATTAATTTTTTTATAATTGTAAATTTATAATTTCACTTTTGCATACCCATGGAAGTCTCTCCCTACAGCATTGTTAGAAATGATTTTTTAAAAGCCTTTGCTTAAAAAAACCCATGAAAGATTAAGCTTTCATTTTAGTAAAAATCCCCTCAGGCAATAAATAGGTTCTTCTGTCTCTTGGCCCTAGAAAAAAAAATTAAAATGGTTTAAATTGCCCATGGTTAAAGTAACTGTTTCTTGCAATTATCAGATGGTAGTGAATAAAAATGAAAATGAAATCATGAAAGAATAAAAACCAGGTAAATGCATATTATGTCTTTCATGAGTTTCTCACAGGTCTTTTGAAGACTCATTTAATCATCTTCCTTGTCTTTTATTTTGATATGATAATTGTTTCCTTTATTTACTTTAATCACCTCTATTTAGTTAATTAATTCTTCACTTTCTTTTCATTTCACTTGGTTAGAGTACTTTCCTTTTTCAAAGGCAGGTACCTGTAGTATTTTATAACATAAGGATTTGGGCTGGGGTAGCTTTTACCTGACTCCAGGTCATCTGAACCAGTTTATCTCAGCTCCCTTTTGGTTGGGTCCTGAAAGTTTACATTTCCCATTACCTGGGCAGGGATCTGGGAGAAAGTGCCTCAGGTATAGGTATCAACACTGTAAATTTCTCAATTTAGGCAGGATGGATCTCAGCTGAGTATCAGGAGTTTTGTCTTCTCCTCCAGAGACTATCCTTGATTCATCCTCCAGATGGATCGACTAGCAAAGAGCTCACAGGGAGGCTGCTGTTCCAGAGCCTGCAAACGTATATAGTTAATTCAGTGGGTGGTGGGAAGGCCTGGAGGTGGATGTGAAGCAGGAACATACAAGCTCAGGATCAGAATATCTGCCTCTAACGCCGTCTGCCATTTAATTTGCCTTAGTTGACCTGACACCCTAATTTTCCCAAGGATAATAATGTTTGTTCTGACTGGCAGTGCAAAGTTGATATGACACCTTTGCAGATACCAGGAGCTATGAAGCTCCTGATCTTTTTGCAAACTGATGTTACACAACAGTAGAAAAGCATTTTGACTCACAGGAAGAATATGGAAGTTGGGTTTCAGACACCAGCTTACTTTGTCATCTTGCTCTTATCCTCACTGCACATATTGTTTAATGCCCTACTATTATAAGCATAGAATTTCATAGGTTGGTAGACACTTCACAAGGTCTCTACTCCAGGCTTCTGCTCGCAGCAGGACCACTGAGAGCAAGTTGGTTAAAGCCATACCCAGCTAAGGTTTGGGTATCTCCAAGGATGGAGATTCCACAGCCTCTATGAGTTCATTTCAATTTTGTTTCTTAAAATACATGCATAAATGGGGTGGTTTTTTCAGTATCCAACAGGAAAACCCTTCTATGTGCAAATGCAGAGACAAAGCATCTAATTATGTATCCAAATTTATCTGCATAAACATACACAGTATAACTTCCGAGCTGTGGGGGAGTGGAATCGCTAAACCGGAAGCTAATTCAGTTTCAGACCTAGAAGCCTTGGTTTTCCATGACATTTTCATGATTATTTGATTCTCTAAACTATTATTTATTCACCCAGCTGAACTAGCTATTCATGCTTCAGTAAAAAAGCTCTTCAGGTTTATCTGCTCTGTAAACCTAAGAGGAAATCTGTCTGAAAAAAACACAACCTACTGTCAATGTAGAAAGTAAGACTTTTTTCTTTAACAACCTCTTAAAATCCAGCCCAGCTTTTGCCATATTATATCAGAATTCAGCCATTAACTCTTCTGTTGGAAAAAAAAAAAAAGCCAGTTCTCCTAAGCAGAAAAGTCTAAAAATACTCATTTTCAGACAGATGCTGACATTGAAGAATAACAGCCCCAAAAAAAGGAAGTCTGTGAAGTACAGAATAAACTAAAAAGAGGAGAAAACTGATTAACTCATCGCTCCCCCCTGCTAAAAGAGAGTTATAGTTAGCATCCATGGTTCATTGTTTTCTCTACCCCCTAATATAGTATGAAGATTGTCTTTGTTAGTTGAGGGTATTCACATTGTGAACAGAATTGTCGAAACATTAGAGATTCTATAGAATATACAAGATGCTTCAGCTGAGCAGCAGTGGAGAATGTTCAAATAATCATTCTTAGAAGATTCTCTCTTTGTTCAGTTCAGTACAATACGTTTTTCTCCAATCAGCAGTACAAGTCTGCCACCGTGACATTTTGTTAGAGGCCAGTACACCCACTGAGATAGCTGTGATTTCCTTCCAGGATGATCCAAAAATAACCCTACCAGTAGGTGTGTAGGAAGCTCTGACAGTTTACTAAAGAATGAATTGAGGTAGATGTTTCATGTTGGAAAAGAACGGTTTAAAATGCAGAATGGCACTCTTCATACTGTAGTACAAATTGATTATTTTTGTACCATTTCATGTGGAATCAATGAAGGCTCCATTATGTTAAAATCATTTAAAACAAGCTTTATTAGTTTTGCAGTACATAGAAAACATCCCTAGTATAATGTTCATTATTTTTAAGATAAACATCAGTTGATAAGTGTAACACATATCTTAAAGTTTTATAAATACAGTATTAATACATTACACGTACCTTGTATGGGTGCTTAAGCAACCCAAGTGCATGATTTTCAATTTTATATTCAAATCTAGTTATATTGCTAGCACCATTATCTCAGTATTCAGAGCGCAGAGCAGTCCAGTGCTTTATCCCTGATCTCAGTACCAGTTTCCTAAAAAACATGTTTGCAGGGAAGCCATGGAAGAAAATCTTGCTTTAGCATGACCATCACCCAGCGCCTGTCACTTGACTGCAAAATTCAAATGGATTTGTGATGGAACAAGTATATTTCTGAACTGCTGTGTGTCAGCTGGGCTTACCCACACAGTGTTAAGTTTCTGAGTCTGTGGTTAGGCTCCTGAATAGGTGAATTGACTTTGGCTGCTCTTAGTGCCCAGAGATTATGCTACTTCTTGGAGAAATACTTTGGTATTAAGCCCATCTGATAATTAGGTCACCCTTAAGCAGGCATCCAAACACAAGTTGGAGCCAAAAATAGAAAACTGGGCATGCAGTTTTGACCTATATTTGTATTTTTAATAATGCTTCAGAATGTCTTTAAATTACTGAGGAAGAAACAAGTAGGAATTGTGGCTAAAAATCTCCCAAAGTCCTAGTGCAGTGAGAGGAGAGGTGAAGGGTGATGAATTCCCACAGAGCCTCCCTGGAACACCGTTGTTTGCCTGGTCTCCTCATTGTGATAACCTGAAGGATGCCAGCGCAGCAGGCAGGCCATTAGTTAACTGGAATGACCTGTTTGCATATTTGCCTCTTAAAATACGACAGGTCTTTGTGTATTCTCCTAGCACACTGATTTCTGTATAGGTGTATCAATTCAGCCTAAAGGATCTTTGGGCAGCTCATTTGCTAAATAGCCAGGCTTAGGGTGGGCAGAACCTCTCAGTGAAGGACTGTGTATTTCTCAGTGAAGGACTGTGTTAGTTCTTTGGTTTTGTTTTGGGTTTGTTTTTTTTCTTTAGGAAACAGCATACAGTACTAACCCATGGATTAGTAGGATCCAATTCAAGAGGAGACATGTTTGGTTTTTAAGCATTAGTACATTATGGTCTTCCTCAAGTATTAAATCCATTGCCTTAGCACATTTCAGGATTTACTTTTCTTGAAGTAAACAAATAATGCTTTATAATACATTATGTTTTGTGAGTGCCTCTCTACCCCACTCTTAATCTCTATTTCAAGCCACAAGAATCCCAATTTCTAAAGAAGGCTATTTTTCTTTCTGTTGATAGTACTATTTCAAGTTAATTCAGGGTTGTTTTCTACAAAGGAAGCATGATTCTATCAGCTCGGCTACACAGGTAGATACGTGAGTGCTTATGCTATATATCTTACATGAAGTTCCAAGCCCAGAAAATGCGCTGGAGTTCATATTATTTAAGAAATGCTGTAAATCTTAGCAAAACTCATGCATTCGAATGAGCTTTCAACTATTTAAGGTTTACTACTGCCAGCATTGCTCCTTCAACCCTACTGAATTGTGCATGTGTCCGTGGATACTCATGGTTGTTTTTTCTAAGGCAGGATAAATTGTGGAACATAATGGGAATTAGAGTTTATGAATGTCTTCAACCAAATTGTTTCAGTCATTGTTTCTGAGAAGAGCTAGTTGTTCGAATGTGGGGCCGCTGATTTATTTTATGCATTGGCCAAGCAAAAATATCTCCAATAACTGCATGAGTTTAAAGCCAAATAAAGTAAACCCTTGACTGCCTTTGCTGTTCGTGGAACAAAAGTGTGCAATATGAATGAAAAGAACCAGTGCCACATTGAACTACATATGACTTTACAAATGGTCTGCAAAGGATCTGGCCGAGTAATTTCACATGAGACAAGATAATCCTTGCGTTCTGTGGTTTACAGAGCTGAATGACTGTATCTTCTGGTGTGCTGTTACAATGAGGTTGTGCTTCCACACCCCCCTAAAAATCCCTTCTTCCATGGAAATTATTATTCATGCAGTTTCTGGACTCATAATTCCTCTACCTACACTCAAATTTTCAATATACAGTTTATGTCATCCCTATTCTAAAATACTATGGGTAAGATTCCTAAGTGTCTGAAGTAAACAGATCTTTTAGGCCCATCTTGCTGCAATGGAAAGACAAATACCTTCCAAGGACTGTTTACCTGATCTTAAGATAGATGAAGATGAAACAGGCCATGCTCTCCCATGTACTGAAATTGCCATGTTGCATATAATTAGCATTCCTGCAACAAAAACATTGCTTACCTTGAGCTATAGTCTTGGACTTCAATGACACTCCCTTTTTTATGGAGAGATGCTTATTGTTTGTAATTGCTTAGTGATGAAAATACGTCAAAGATGTTGCAAGCACATAGAGAGCAATGTGAAGGAACCTGTACCCAGGCAGAAGATCCTGACCTCAAGTAAAGCCTTACTGATTCTAGGTCAGAAATTCTTTGGGAAGTGATTTAGAAGTGATTGTATGCTGAAGTGTCTCCACATGAAGGTCATTTCGGCATTGGAGTATGAGTCCCTAAACAACAGCTCATTCCAAATTGCATGAGGTGGCAGTAACTAACATGAAAGCACAGCTGGAAGTTCGCTGTAGATATGCTTATGCTCTGGTTTTGATGTGAACTCAGTGATGCTTTGATGAACAGAGGTCACAGCCTTTGGCCCCACTGAGTAAAACAGTCGTAAATGCTCAGTAATTATTCTTTGTTTTCTTCATATTGTGGGGTTTCAGTTTGGTTTGATTTCAGTTTGAGTTACAGCTGGAAATATCTAATGGCCAGCTATGAAGTTTAACCCACGCCAGTCCACTTTGCCTTATTATTTTCTTCCCTAGCTTCTCTTTAAAGTACTTCATATCCAAAACCAAAAGCGATTTATTGTGGTCTGCTGGGAAGAATGCATGATATGTTGCAGGCACAGCACTGAAATAGGATATATGATTTCTAGAGGTGGATGGTCTTCGCTGAGCAGTACATTTCAACAAATCAAAAGCATCACTGTGGAGTTGGCCTAGAATAGTAACTTGCTTTTTACTCTCTATTCCATCTTCATAATCTCACAGGAAAAGATACCTTTACACACAATAGCATAGATTCACAAAGATATGCCCAATCAATAAACCCTTGTTTCCTAAAATACCTGCTGTTAGATAAATTTAGAAAACTACGAAAATGACCAGCGGATTGATAAGTTTGTCTGTGATACCTGTAGGACCTTTGTGTGCTCTGCTTTCCCTCCTTCTTTGCACTGCTGTGGAAGGTGGTTGGTGTACAGACTGTAATTTCAAGATAATTAGAAATGTCAAGTTAGGCTCTGATATAAATAAGTGATAAAGATAAGTAACCCTGACTTTCACGTGTCCCAAGGTCATGGAACTTCCTTAGCTCTCAAAGACCTATCCACTACCAAAGAGTATGAGTTTATGAGTCTAAAGTTAGTCTCCAGTTCTTGAAGACTTTGGCTTCTTCTGAATTTGTGTTTCTCTTCCTATACCCTGGGAAGATATAGGCAATCTTTCACAAGAATTGTTCACCTGTGAGTAGTGAAGAAATAGAGGGACACTGACATATTTGAGAAGGGCTGTGATATTAGTATATGTCTTTCTATATTGTCATTCTTGTTTCCCCCGACTATTTCTTGCTCTTTCGCTTTTCTGACACTCTTTCCCTGGAGTGTGTCTGTCACTTCTATTTTATTCTATCGAAGCACAAGTAGAGCACTTACTAGAATCTTCCTTTTTGACATGTCTGACAGCACTTCCAAGATACCAGAAAATGAGCAAATTTCACTTCTTTCTCCACACCAATGGCAGTGTGTTTGGCAGAGGAGTCTATGGAGAATTAACCACTCCAGAGCAGGAAAATATACCTGTCCTTTCCCAAAAATTGCCCTGAGAAAAAGAACCAATGCATGCTCGTGCTATGTTGGCAACTGGGACACCAGCAGTTTGTGCGAGGGTGAATACTCAGATTGGCTGGAGATCACCATAAAGGGCAGACAATTTAATGCCAGTCACACATGCTGGTTAGATTAGAATACTGATGAGCCCTTTTGAAAGGCCAACTGCATCTTCCTTCAGCAAAAATATTAAAATGCCCCTCTTTCCCCCACCTCCCCCCCAGATTCTCTGCAAGAATAAATTAAAACTTGGAGGTGTGGTTATTATCACAGAATAATTAGACCCCGTGGGATTAGAGATACTCAACGTTTGTTAATGCCCCTGGGTTGTGATTATCTAATAATGATGATACCTCTGTCATCACTTAATTATTCTTCCCCTTTAAAATGTTCCTTATGCAGTCAGAGCCCGTAGAGTGTGCTCACTTCAGACAGAAATGCAACTACAAATTCCTGAGAGCGCTGTCATATGCCTGGTGTGATTGACTTACCCACTTCTCCCCTACGCCCATGTTTATAATCCTTATTTCATAAGATGCATCATTACTTGAATCGTTCCTTATTTCCATAAGAGACATTTCATTCACATGTTTAGGAAGAAGGTTTGGGGCCTCCATCTCTTTAAAACAATCATTGTTGTTAGTGTTGTGTGACTATGTAAGCGCACCTTTATCAACTGACTTTAAACAGATCTGTCCAGAATCTTGTATTGTACCAGACTTGTGGTCTACATAAGGACCTACCTACAGTTGGGTGCCATTCTTCTCTGTTTAAGATGTAAAGAAGATGTAAGTCAGACCAAAGTTGGAAGCTTTGCATGGACTTCGTCCAACACAACTAAACTTTATCTAATATGCTCCATTATATATTCCAGTACTTCAAGATATATTCCAGTATCCTTAGTCTTTCACTCAGGCCAGCAAGTGTTTGTCTTGTTTGGGTACAGTTTGCAAGACAGTGTTCCAGAATCATTGGGTTTGTAACTAAAGATTAGAAAGAAAACAGAGAACACTGCCTTAATCTGATTATCCTTAAATCCAGTGTTGTCTCTTGGCTTTATTATCCCTCTCGTACTAAGAAAGGGACAAACAAATATTCTGTTTACCCAAGAGATTTTTGGTAGTAAACAAAGATTTTATATTCAGCTTGCTAGAATTAGAGATTTCTAATTTGGGTTTTATATTTCTTTTCCTTTTCTCCCCAACTCTTTCTATTTTTTTCTATGGCACTGACTAGGGAGATGTTAGGAATATTAAAATATCTTTTTGATTTTCTTCTTACTCCATTTACTCTCATTGCATCATTTCCTTATATCCTTTCTTTCTGTTCTTCTACTATGTTTCTATTTTATCTTGAACGTTGCTAAATCTAGAAGATTGAGCCACTGATCATCTTGCTGGCCTTCCACTGCAGTGCATCCAGCTAATCAATGTTTTCCATGCAATGAGGAGCCCAAATCTGGATGTAGTATTTAGATGCGACCTAACAAGCGCCAAATAGAAAGAAAACATCACCTGGGTTTCCTGGCTCTTCTCCTGTTCCAATAGCCCAGGATGCTGTTGGCTTTCTTTGCTGCCAGGGCACATTGCTGGCTCATGGTCATCTCCCACCAGGATCCTTCCAGGTCCTTTTCCCAGCCCATCCATCCCCACCCTGTGTTACTGAAAACGATTATTCCTTCCCAAGTACAGGACTTCACATCTTTCCTTGTTATATTTCATGAGCTTCCTTTTGGCCAAGTCTGCCCATCTGCATCCCTCTGAATGGCAGTCATTTAGTCAGGAGCAGTGTCAGTCAGATCTATTTCATCTAGCCCTTGGAGTCAGTGAGCTCAGGAGGGCAGCAAGAAAACAGAAATACTCCCAAATTCAGTACAAGAAAGAGGATTCTGGGCTCAGACAACCAACAATACAGGTTTGACAGGAGTCTCTCCCAAAAGAGAACAAGTTTTCCCTGCAACTTCTCATGCTTGAAGCCATAGTGATACTCAACCTTAAATTTGCAGGTAACATTGATCCCTGGTGCACTACTATATCGTCTTAACCAGAGTTATTTAAACTCTCCATTAAGTAAAACAACAAGAACAAAGTTGTGGTTCACAGCCGAGCGGAGATAAGCAGGTAGCTGATATCAAAGTAAATGCTGAGCTTCCTGTTGTGCCGTGCATTAGGTAGTGACAGGCAATTGCAGAGCGTAACCAAGAGCTGCCTAAAGGAAACCTGTCAGCAGGGCTGACACAGTTACTGTTGTGAATCTCCGTATGAAAAGCCCCTGTGTAGTTAAGGCAGTCTTGGAGCTCACCTGAAGCTCTGCAGCGCCAGAAAGCTGGTTCTGCTCCAGAAAGATGAGCTGCTTTCGCATGGATGAGGTGAGCGAAGGTTTACAGCAACCCGCTATGGAGGCAAAGAGCTGAAGCTGCCCTTGATTTCCTTTGCCTGTTCTTTTCTTTAGTCCTGCCCTAAAACCAAATTAGTGTTTACAAAAGGAAGCTTCACTTGCTATCTCTGAAATTCATCTTTGATACTCTTAATACCTTAGTCCCAGGCCTGCAATGTGACTGTGTGTCATTTCCAGACAGTATGACAGTGTTGGAAGAGGAGGAAGGGAATAGGATGAGGTGAAGAGAAATGGGGAGAGTGCACACAGCCTACTGCATATCAGCACCCATAGAATAGTGCCAAGTTAGCATATATACTGTGGAGATTCCAAAAAGACTTTTTTGTCTGTGTTATATGACTTTGCTGAGAAGTCATTTGAGTTCTTTTATTACTTAGGCATTTACTAATGAAATTAAGGAAAGAGCAGGGTCAGCTACGCACTATAATTCTCCTCTCTGCTAAATCACAGCAGTGCATGTGTGATTCATACAGGTTCTTTTCTTCAGAGCAAGCGAGATGGAGTGTTTATCCAGTACTTCATCTCACCACCAAGTTCTCAGGCAGCCTCCTTGGACCCTCCAGTTGACCTCTGCTCTTGAGGAAGAGGGCTTATTTTATACATTGGCCCTGGGATATGAGAGAAGTGGGGTTTGCCCAAGGCTATAGTAAAGACAAACATAGGCCTGTGGGTTTTTTTACTTCAGAGCACCAAGAAATCCTGTCAAGAGCACTTCTTGGTCTTAGGTGTAGGAGGTAAATAGGCATGACAAGAATGTGCCTGTGTCTCCAAGATGTGGCTTTCTAAGAGACAAGCCAGTGACTGGGAAGAAGCAGAATTAACCCTGTCTTGCAGCAAAAAAACATGGAGCTTTATCCAGGGCAGCGCAAGAGGTTTGAGGCAGAACTGGGAAAGGCATCAATAGTATCTAGTAGTTCAGCTCATCCTGTTGCTTTTATGCAAGGCTATCCCATTTTGTATGACCAATACTGTCACACTGCCTAAGTCCCTGCTGTCTGGCTCCTTTCTCTGACAGGGTGTGCTTAACAGAACAGTGCACATCCTCTGCAGATTAGCTCCGAATTGCCCAAAATCAGGCAGTTCTCTGAGCCTGAGATTTGATTGAGGTAATACATTCAGACTCCTGAGTTTTCATGGTTTGGCACTGATTCTGCATGCAGGATGAAAACAGATCCCTCGCTTTCAGATCACCAGCTTGTTAATACAACGTGCGGCTGACAAGAAGGGCAGGATCCATCCCACAACACATTGCCTCTCTGAATGATCTAGGTCTACTTTGAGTTCACTGTCTCAACCAATTGGAAGGGTCACTTCCAGAGAGTAATTCAGCCCATCCTTAGATGGAAATCTAAAGATAGGGTGTCTGAGTTGGAGGTCTCAGCCTCAGAGACTGTCCAAAGGAATAGTTTTGACTAGACTAGCTTAAACTAACAATGAGGCTGCCAAGGTGGGGAAATTAGTCCCATCCGCAGTGTGCACAGCAAAGCCAAAGAAATACTTACACACCGTTGCCTTGCCTAGATGCTGTTTTCCTGAATCTAGTTTTCCAGCTGATGTAAATCCAGATGATGTAAATCATCATGACTCTATGGACATAAGCTAGCCAAAAGAATGGCCAAAAGTTTCTATGCTAATACCGCTTGTTTTTCTAGGTTGGCAGAGTTTTTAGGAATTGTGGTGAAACGTTATTTAAATTAAAAGGGGAATGTCTCATTGCTAGTTTAGATTTCTATTTAAATATGTCTGACCTAACAGGTGCTATAACCTTTTACAGGTAGAAATAAATGTGTTGAGGAGAACAGTTGAAAATGCCAGCTTCTTTCAGCCTTAACTATCTCTGTGAATGCAACATTACTGGTTAAACACAAATATCTATACTGTGTAGAGCAACCACTCCAAATGAAAATGTGTTCTCTGTATCAAAGAGAGCTCTGTTAAAGAATATTTTAACCAAAGGCCAAGTCTCTTTATTCATAATGAAGCTGATAGCAAAATTTCATCAATTCAATGGAGGAAGCAGAGTAAGATCAAATGGCTGGGGTTGTGAATGATTTAGAGAGGTGTTGGGGAAAGGCTGCAGCAATATCTTTCTCCATTTTGCAGCTTCTTAATGGTATTATTTGTATTATTTGAAGTTTGCTGGATGTTTATCGAAGTGGGGTTGAGTTTGGAAGAAAGATAAAGTTGTGAGACTGATGCAGAAATGTGGGAATAGAGTGGTCAATGAAGAAGAAACCGTAAGGTCTCTAATAGTGAAATAAGTATTTTGAACCTTCTCACCTTTCATGGTTGGAGTTGCTAAAGTGTTTTGTAAAGTCCCTGTGTGTGGCCTGGATGGAGAAGGCAATAGATGACCAGCATGCTGTGTACCTGCAGGAAAGAGCAGATTTTTCTACAGGTTACTGGACAACTCTTTATTCTTACACGTTAAACTGACCTCTTTATCCAATGCTGTGATACTATTTTTATGTATTAATAGATTCTTAAGGTCAGCGGGGAATTTGATGAACATCTTGTCTGAACTCTTGTGACAACAGCCAAAAGATTCAACCCTGTAACTCCTGCCAGTAGTCTGTGATTGAGCAACAGCCTCTTTGAGAAGGTTGTTGGCTTGTTCCATGACAGACGTTAGAGAGGAAGAAGTCCCTTTGAGTAGGCAAAATCTTATCTATCACGTGCTGATGTTCATCCAGGGCTTAACGTTGTGTGGGAACGATCGGTGCAGCTGGTAAAAAGCATCTCAGGTCTTCACCAACTATTGTATATTCAGTCAGCGTTCGTCAGCCTGGAGCTCCAGTCCTCTGAATCTCTCCCCCTAGCTTCAGTATTAGCTAACTCACTTTGTACTGCCCAGAAAAGTATTGAGTCCCTGACATATATAGGTTTTAAGGAGGCAAGGATGAAATTCCCAATATAAAGGGAAAAATAATACACCAAATGTGGGTACAAGGTGTGCTATACAGAGTGGCAGCAGAAGCCCAAGTCCTTTGCACTATTTATGTGTGTTTTGATTTTCCTCACTGTTGCACCAAATACTGGTGCACCAGTAACACAAAGAGGGCAATTCCTAGTGGCATTACAGCTCCATACATCAAGCTGTCTAAGTACCTGGAGAGAGATGCTTACTGTTTATTAAGCAGTACTATGAAATGATGTGATTCAGAGCAGCAATGTTCTGGTGTAGAAGATGGAGGGAGCTGTGACATGTTTTCTTTTAATTTATTTGGTAGCAGGGGAACCTGGTAAAAAACAATTTATAAATTCTGTAGGTATCCAATCTGGTTTTGTCATCTGGACAACTAAAACACATTAATATAGAATAACGCTATTCTGACAGTGAATTATACTTCCTTTGCCATTACTCTGAGCAGTTGCAGAGCCCAAGAGCTTTGCTGACACAAGAGAGTTATACAGGTTCCCCAAAAGCAGTGTAGTCAACTACTGTTACCATAAGGCATGTGATTTTTTTTTTTCCCTTTGGTTCAATATATGTTACAATTTTTTAGCTGAAAGGAGCTAGAAACAGGTAAAGGACAGGAGAAGCATAGTCCTTGTCTTTAGATGGATTCCAGCATGTTCTGGGGGCATGTGAGGTAAAAACTTTTGGCAGGGCTAAGACTCCTCCACAGGTATCTTGTAGGACCTGTTAACTTCTGTTCCATGTACCTTTAAGTATTTTGGGTACAAGGAATACCATTGCTTCTCCTGTTAATTTGAGAAATTTTCACCTCCCTTAATATCTTGGACCTTTTATGGCCTCTTTATGATAGTATTTTAGCTCATCACTGTCTTCATCTTTATTTCATACATGCAGGTCTCAGTCAAAGAAAAGGAGATAACTAGCATGGAGTCTCTCAGGAAAGAGCAAGGTGCTGAATCTGTCCTTTACAAGTGCCCTAACAAAAGGAGCTCCATTTCTGTTCACCCCATGTGCAATAAGATAATGGGAACCACACAATTTGTTCAGTTTCTTTCTCCTCAAAGAAATAATAAGCCAAAGAGGAAAAAGTATTGTCCCAATGGATCTGAGAGATGGATCACTGCTAAGCAGAAGAAATAGCCACAACAACAAAAAGCTGATTTCTGAGGCGCTTCAGTGTTCCAACTAGTATTTCACATTGATTATATGCCAAGGCATTATTTAGGCAAACTAGATAATCTGTGTTGTAAGTTCAAATGGGAAAATCACTGCGGCACCTGCTCTGTGTTTGTCTGATGGAACAGAGAAACTTGATATGAATAAAAGAAAAGAGATGTTGGACCCAGATACTGGCCATCCCTGGAGCATGTGTTCAAGCAGTGACACCAGGATAAGAGCCATCGCAGCACACTCTGTGGGGTGTGCAAAAGGAAAGGATTTAATCATGTTTTTCTGCCTTCTTCAGTGGATGTGATGATAGTCCATAAGCGTGTGGCTCTCATTCACAAGAGTTATTTGCCCCCAGTTTTAATGTAATTTTTAGGCAGCTTCCTAGCCCCCATTTCTCTCATTTCTTAAATATATGTTTCCTCTATAGAAGAGGGTAGTAATCCTTTGAAACAGAAAATGGATGGAATTCAGCCCACTCAAAACCAATCAAATCCTTCAGATTTGAGGTTTATGGACTTCATTTAAATGATCTGCTAATGAACATGAGCAGAAACACAGAGCAGTATTGGTCACAGGGAATTCACTGGCTTTCATACATGGTTGGTTTTTTTCTCTCTTCTCTCTTGGTGCTCACATTATCTGACAAAAGAGGGGTTTTACTTGGTTTTTTATTCCTTTTTTTAAAAATCAAGACATCATTGGCTTCTTATTGCTTTGTGGAGAGAAACTGAATAACCAAAGCTGCCCCTATCTGCACCATATGCAATTACTCAAGTTAACATTGCAGATGCTAGGAAGTGGGGACAAGAAGTGTCTCACAGAGTCTGAAAACCTCACCTGCACTAAGAGAGTCTTGTACTTTGAGGCCCCATGAAGGCTATGGCTTGTCTTTGGTGCGTCTTCGGGTTGTAGAGGTATGTTGTCTGTAGGTTAAATCTTGAAGGTGCACCCACAGAGTGAAAAAGTTGACTTCTACTTTCCTAACTGGATACTGACAGCTGTAAAGGCTTCACTTTCTTGAGGGTCCACTGAGTAATCTGATGTGTTCAGCAGCTCAAAAAAGCATCAAGATAAAAGTGGTCTTAGCCATTTCATAGATAGGTAACGAACAGGAGCAGAAAAGGACTGTGTAGACATGATGTGCTTCCAGTAAATCATCAACAAAACTCTGGCTTTAAATGTTCTCTTTTCAGAAGATAATGCAACTTTATAATGGAAAAGAAAGTCTTTATGACTGATACACTAAAGTAGGGCTCAGGAGACAAGCTAAAAAGCTAATTGCTTCTGCAGCTTTTATGAGTGTGATTCATCTGCTATAACTTTGCCTACCTGTAAGTTAAGTGTTTAATCTACACTGGTTATTCAAGGCCCTTCTATGAGAGATGCACGTTTCTAGTTTATCCAACCTATCCTAAATTATAGCTCTTTCTGAGGTGCTTTATTACTTTCCTCTGACAAGAGAGTGAGTCTTTTTCTTTTCTTAAGCATGTGCTTTAGACAGATTCATCTCATCTACCTCTATCATTCTCTTGGCATTGTAGCAGCAAGGACCTTTGCTCCACCTGAGCCTCTGCAGAGTTTCTGGGGATGCATATAGTATCTATCATTTATAGGGTGCATATGCATGACTAGTTACGTACAAATGCCAGGCTAAAAGCCTGCACTAAAATGGATAGCAGATACATTTTGCATTTGGTTGGTCATTCTTCTGTTTGTAAACTTCAAGGATTTAAATGATGTTCACACAGAATCCTAGAGCAGATCCGTAACAACATAGTGTCTCATTTAGAATAATTGACATTTCTCTTAGAACACTTGGTGCCCAAACCAGAAAGCTGTTTTAAGACAAAATTACTAATTCTATTTTAGAATATAGGATATATTTTAGAATACATAGGATATATTTTTATATATATATATATATGTATATTCTGTATTATGAAATTACTAACATTTTTTTTTCAAAGATAAATTTTCAAATGTGACAGAATCTCAATAACCTGGTTAGCTCTTCAGCCTGGGGTCTTGGGTTGATAGACAAACTTTCTCAAAAGTGACTGGTCCCATACTTACTGTTCCTTTATTATGTTTGCAAATAATAGCACAATGCTAAATTTTGTGATCCAGCCTTTGCAGCTCAAGGCTCATCAACACTTTCCATGAACAATCATACTATTAATTATCTTGGACAAGGTTGGTCTATTGGTCTCATTTTCTTTTTTTTACAAATAACCCTGTTGTGCTCAGCATTATTGTAAGCTGGTTTGTGATCAACTAAAATAAGCAAAATATGGCCTTAATTTTGCCTTTGTTCATTTTTTCTTTTCCTTTCAGTGGCTGCATCAACTGCTAATTCCACAGCTGGTGCGGCCATGAATTCTTTGACTTCTCTGGGTACTCTCCAAGGATTGGCTGGAGCCACTGTTGGACTGAATAATATTAATGCACTAGCAGGTACCGTAAACAGTGAGTATTTACTGCTGTGGTGGACAGCCTTTCCCAATAATCATTCCACAAAAACTATCAATTGTAAAGTGATTATTTTTGATCTATACACAAAATAAGGGGGTCAAGTGATCTAGTTCCATTTGTGGTACACATGCAGTTCTGGAGTCTTTTAGTTTTACATAGTTTACTCTGCAAAGTGAAGTCCCTTGGGTCCCTGCACAAAGGCTCCTTTTCTTGCAGGGTGTATGGAAGGTAAAAGAAATGTCACCAGGGATTTGGGTTGTCTAGTTTATAGCAGAGGCTCCTTTGTCATTTAGGGAGTCTGACAACAGGTATATCACCCAATGTACAAAGCCTCACTCAGAAATGCAGGGATAAGAAAGATGTTTGCCGTGGAGGCAGTCATTTTAAAATGTCTGTAGGAACTATAAAGTTGACTTGAGAGCAACACACTTTAAAAATGAAGGCAAGTCTTTGGCTTTTAATTGGCAAGTATAAGAGAATGATGCAGTCAGTCACCTGCAGTACCAGAGCATGCACATCAATCCTATGACATCCTAAACAAACCCTGGCATCTCCAAGTAAGTAGATGCCGGTAGTTGTTAGAGCATTCTTCCTTGTTCTTAGCCATGGTCAAGATTTTCCTGAAGAAGAAGGATTTTTTTTGTATTTATTGTTTCTGCTATGATGACTTCACCTTTGCCTGCAATGGAAGAGATTTGTCCAGCTGCATTTCCCCCCTGCCGTTCTTTTTAGCTGCTGTTACTCCTTGCATTTCCTTTTGCAATGCAAGGAATCTATCCAGTCCATGAGCCATCATAACGTACCCCCAGGAATGGATGTCCTCCTCAGTATCTCTTGCTCACTCTGATGCTCTGCATGATGTCCTTTTTGTCACTGTTATATGGCTGCTCACACAATCTTTTTGTTCTGTGATCTCTGGTTGTCATTGTTGGGAGCTGGGAAGGAAGGGGGCTTATGGATGTCCATGTAGCAGTGTTGAGTGGTGCATGGGGTCTTGTGTAAAACAGGTCTTGCTTCTGGCAAGGACATGTGTATTTCACACAAACAACCTCATAGTAAATATGACTCAAGAAAATGTAAGAAAAGTAAGTATTAGATCCCAAAATAGAAAATCATAGTTTCCTTTCTTACTATTACATTAGCATTAAAGCAAGCCACTGAAAATGGCTTTCATGAAAAGCTCTCTTAAGCTCTCATAGTAAAACAGCTACCTTAAGTAAGAAATCATCAAATGTCCTTTCCTGATGAGCAGTCATTGTGCTATACTTGGCTTGTAAGAAGTCACAATACTAAAAGCAGAGTATGGTATCTCACTGCTTCCCTCCCACATGTGCTAAGAACCCGGGCACACTGGAGCACTCCAAGATAATGTCCCCTTCATCAAGATGGATCAAGAGTGTAACACCTATGAGCTCTTGACTTTGTGTGGGAACTCTTCTGTTGCACTGCTTTTAACAGTTCTTGGTAGACTAAAAGCAAAGAGTTTACATTTTCTCAGCAAGTATTTTGAGGTGGTGTGTGTGTAAACTTATCTGCGTGTGTCATTTGAAGTATTAATGATGTATTCAGAACCTAGAACCAAACCAGCTTGTTTTAAGCCACCATTACTTCCATGGACATGTACCAACAGTGGCTTCAGTCCCAAATCTTATTCATGGATGTTTTTATGGACAAACAGAGTGTACGTGCTTGGAATATCTGTATGTGTATAGCACTTACAAAATGTATGTGGATGTGTCTGTCTTACGTATATACATATATAGCAGAGATCTAAAGGGGGAAAATTGCTTCCCCACAACACAATACAGTGTTGTGGCACTGTTTCTCTCAAAAGGGTGACGCTGATTATCAATTTCAGGTACTTGTGATGCTAGTGGTAGCAAAGCATTGTTCAAATTACAACCACCTTCCCTGTCTATTTTAATGATGATCCAGTGCTTTTCCTAGTGACCATGTCTGATCCAGTCATTCACACTCAAACCTGCCTAGGAGTTTGCCCTCAGGAAATTCCATGTTTAATAAGTCTGATGTTTCACGCTATGCCGTGGTCATAAGCTCTCCAGTAAAAACATTCATTTTTTATGGAGGTTCCTGAATTAACTGCGTGCAGAAGTTGAACTTGAGTGACATGCTTCTAATTTGGGAATTAACAAGACAGATCCAAAGCACAAGACAAGTGGAGCTTAACCCAAAAATTAATCAGAAGGTAGCACTGGGCTTGGGCTTTGATCTACACGGACATGTTAGATGTTGGATGAGCATCTGTTGAAGCCATGACCTGCTCTGTATGTAAGGATCACAAAAAGAACATCTTCCAGCCTGAACTCACTAAGACACTTTCATCTGTTTTCTGGATCCTGGCTGGGTCCACGAAAAAGAAGCTGGGCTGAGGAGACAGGTAGTGCTCTCATTGTGGAGAAAAGCATTGTAGAAACATGTCTGGAGGCCTTAAAAATTAAACTGGAGTATGTTATCCTGTCTCCAGGGGCTTGGCGACAGTTGTACGTGCATGTGGGGGTTCACCTAGTCTTTCCTAAGTTGTGCTTGGAAGCATCTAAAACCTTAAATGACAAAGCATTAGAATGTCTCCTTTGGACATGTAAATTTAAATAATGTAACTAACAAAAAGAATGATGAATAATAAGGAAAAATGAATAAAGAGGGAGGAAGAGATTCCTTGCAGTTGAGAAAGAAGACCATGGATTCAGGATACTGGACAGCTGTGGCACAATATTTGTGTATGAACCCAGGGCAGTCACTTAGCCTTTCTGCCCCCATATTTACATCTGTAAAATGGAGATAAAGCCATTTATGACAGTTTTGAAGGTGCTTGGGAAGCACTTTGAGAGCCCTTTGGACTTGCCAGACAATGTCACTTCTGCATTATGTAGAGTAACTCAAAGAAAGTAGAAGGCCATGGATGAGAGACACCAAAAGGTTATTTCACAGAAGTGAGAAAAAAAACAGAGTTCAATATCAGACTGAGGTGCATTGGTAGAGATAATAAAGAGATGGCAGAGATTTGTAACTGCAGCTGAACCTTGCAGATTCATGAAAATGTAAAAAGAGAGAATAGAAAACATGTGGAGAGCTTTCTGCAGATCTGTTTTGCTCAGGAGGCAAGTGTATTTAGACACAGGCAGTGCAGCAGCAATAGCTGCGCCCTTCCCAGAAGCAGTGAGCTGGGGCTGCCTGGCTCTTTGCTAATCTGAATTCATTTGGTGGGAAGGGGCTATTGATTCTAGGTGAAAGAAGGGGGAGAATGCTGCCTACTGCAACACAAAGCATGTTTATATAATAGGCTGATGACTCACAAAAGATAACATGTTGTCCTAATGCTTCCTCTATTATCAAGTTATTTCAACACTATAATAAAAGGACAGATACAAGCGGCATTATCAGGAGGCTTTAACCAACACCCATGCGAGCAATGACACAAACCTGAGTACAAAACACACCAGAGCGGGTTAAGGTCAGACTCAGGATAAAAAATCATTGGTTTTTATTTAGTAGCAGTAGTAGTATTGTTATTACTATTATTATTATTATTATTGTTGTTGCTGTTATTATTATTGATCTTCATTTTCCAAATGTCCTGTCTTTTAGATATAAGATGCTTCACAAGCTATCTTGGTTTGCAAGTTTTTGTTTTATAACTGGAACCATTATACTCCAAATATCTGGCTAGCTCGTGCTCCGACAGGTTTTTGTTCAGAGCAGTGGCAGCCAGTACCTCCTATCAGGATACAGCGACGCTCTGAAGTGGAGTGGAGGGGAAAGAGAAATCTTCAAAGTGCGAGACATTTTATTAAGGAAAGGCTAAGAATATCACATCTCTGTCAAGTGTTTAGTCACACAAATTATAGTATTGTCAAAAGGTATAATTTATGCAGTACAGTTTTCTTAATTGGCACAGACTCTGGTAGGGCCAGAAAGGTGCCACTTGAGCAATTGTCCTGATTATCGAAGACTCATAGGAATACACTTTTCGAATCTACATAAGAGATGGAAGAAAACTCGTAGGTCAGCATCTTTATCCTTCTCTGTCAATGCAGGATAATTCCCTGCAGTACTCTTTCTATCTCTAAATTACTCATGTGATAAGGTTTTCTTGAAGGTTGTTTGCCAGTCTAATAGATTTCATTGTTAATTCACTATAAAGTGTCCTCTGCTTAATTTCCTCACTTTTCTCCAATTTACATATCACCCCTTATTTGCTTTGAAATTAAGCCCTCTCTTTCTCTTCAATGTTTCTAGCTCTTGGGTCTTAATATGGCTCCACCAGTCACGTCTGTCCATCATTTTGCCAACTGAAACACTGCACAGTCAATGGTTGCTGGTGGTTCTGGGTGCCCCATTTTTATGGTGGCTGATCTACTGTACTTCAAGGGGCCTGATTAAGCCCTTTTGTTTATGGGATGTTCACCTAAAAACTGGGGAGCACAGAACAGCTAGCTGTGCAGAAAACATAGCCTCTCAGTCCTGATGGGCGCTTGCTGCTCCAGTTGACCCAAGTTGGAGTTGTGGGTGATGAGCCAGGCTCTGAACTCTGCCACCCCTTCAACTGCAAAGAGGCTGCAGCTCTAACAGAAATGTCACTTTTTCTAGAATTTCTAAAAAAAATGAGTGCTAGCACTGTTACATTCGGTGTGGCTCATTTAGGATCCATGATGAGGCATAGAAGAAATGGAGAGGTGGTGTAGCCCAGAAGTTTGTCCACCATCAAGTCAGAGTAGTAAAACTTCTTTTGCAGACCACGCTGTTTTCATGGGTGAAGGATGCCATTTTCCTCACAGCTAGCAATCTAATTTCCTCTTTGGCAGTTATCCCCATCTAGATGTGCTAGATGTTCATCTCTTCTGGAGTAACTGGAGGAGGAAGGTGGAAGCGCAGAGCATCGCAGTCCATCTTCCTGTCACAAACCTAAGGGATAAAGTCCATAATTGTACACAGGATCATTTCAGAGTGATGTTTATCGGGATTCTCTGCTTACTCTTGTTTAAGCAAAACGCTTCTGCTACGGTGTGGTCATGGCCCATTGCTAAGGATCCTGGTCAGAAAGAGTGGGTTTCCTTGCAGACTGCTTTTTCCCACTGGCCAGCTTGCAAGGATACAGGTCAAAGAGGTCCCACTCTCCCAACTCCAGAGACCCTCCAGAGGTGTTGAGGAGGGGAGAGGCTTTCTGGAGCACCGAGCTGTAGTACTTGCCAGTAGCAGGCTGCATGTGAGTCCATTTGACTGTGCAACCCTTGTGCTAAAAGTGATCCTGGCGCCAAAGTCGTGTTTTTCCTTGTTTTCAGTCCCATTTGGTGACGTGCGGAGCTGCATGCACTGCTGTCGTTGTCAGTGTCATATAATACCAACGACTTTCGGAAAGCACTAATGAACAAGTGCAATTTCTTTTCTCTATTGTTGGGTTTTTTGTAAAGTTGCTCAAATGCTCTCAGGTATGGCGGCCCTGAATGGAGGACTCGGCGCAACAGGCTTGACGAACGGTACGGCCGGCACGATGGACGCGCTCACCCAAGCCTACTCAGGAATCCAGCAGTACGCGGCCGCAGCGCTGCCCACCTTGTACAGCCAGAGCTTGTTGCAGCAGCAAAGTGCTGCGGGCAGCCAGAAGGAAGGTAAGTGCCCACTCATGGCAGAGCAAGCACCATACGGCCAAGAGAGTGGTGTCGTAGGTTCATTTCTTCATGGAGGCTTAACAAATGACCTCAAGTAGCTTATTCTTTGGGGTTTATTTCAGTTTTCTGCTGTTTAGGTTTCTTACCTTATTTAACGTCTAATAGAATTAATATTTTAACCATCTGTCCTTCAAGTTATACTTCACTGACTGTTCTTTCTTCTACAAAAGCATTTACCAACTACTGCATAAAAGTGCACTGCTAACCGAAATCATCCCTTTATGTGTGGCATTCTTTCTTCTGGTTTCCATTTTCCGTGATAATGGAGTTAATATGATTAGGTTTAAGGTTTTGAGGTAATGACAAGATCCATTTTCACTTTGAGTGGTTCTTTGCTTAATTGTAGGTCTTGTGGGGAAGTGAATGATTGCCCCTTCTCCCCAAGCCAAACGGCAAATAAAGCTCAGGAAGTTACTGCTAAGAATAAATGAATACTAATTACAAGATGTTTAAGAAAATGAGGTTACTCTTTTCCCCTCTTCCGTTCCCCTGCACACTTCCCAGGCATTTGGGGGGTTGGTTCATTTTCATTGCTTTCTCTCATCCTAATTTCCAGCCAGTCCTAGAAGGACAGCTTTCTAGTATTGTATCTGTGTTGTCACTACTGTTCTTGCCAGGGCTAAGCTTTGGAAAGAAACCTAGTATAATATCCTCAGGAGGTTTTTTTTGTTCTCTTTTAAAATAGTATCTTGTCCTGTTACAGGATGTGTTTCCTAGGGAGACAAATTTGGCATTCCCACAGCTGGCTATTGTTTAGGGCCATTGAAGTTAAAATGTATATTTTTCTCTGAATTCTTCATTTAGTGCAAACAACCTGTATTATTTAAAATGAAAGGATTTTTTTTTAATCAACTTTTTTCCTTATTTTTTTACATTCTCTGCATTTATCTTTCAAATCACTCTGTTGAGACTGACACTGGAATTAAATTGTTTATTTGGTGTCATTATGACATACATAGTGGAGGACAATTTGACTTTTTCCTGTCTTAATTTTATTCTCTTTATAAACATTCATATCAAGTGTAGGCTTACTTTTTATTACTATGATTTGACAGCGCCCCTTTTAAAATGTAGTCTTTTTTGTTATTTATGTCTTGTGTCTGTTTTTTCTATATGTACATATATATTGTATTGGTTAGTAAGGAGTTAAGTTAAAGTGACTAAATTCCATCATTGAATACTGACAACTATGTTTTGTCTCTTAACATTCTGATGGAATGATGAAGAGTCTGGAGTGGTTGGTGATAAACATGTGCTAGAGAAAAATGCTATATATATATATATTAAATGCTGAAGCACAGTGAACTGCCACGTGCATATATTCTAAAATGCTGTCTAAAAAGTTTTTTATTAGTATTTTAAGAATATTTTCTGGAAAAGATGCTTTACTTGTGGAAAGAAGAAATAAATGCAATTATTTTTTCCTCTCATATTTTCACCCCTCCCAGAAAAGATTTTCACTTTAAAAAGCTTCCTTTCCCCCCCACTAATTGCCTTCTTTGGGGCAAACATTGCAACCTTTTCCTTCAGGCTGAGAGAGAGAAGCCAGCCTGGTTCTTCTGTATGGGAGAGGTGAAGTTTTGTGACTGTTCTGGAACCTAGTCCATAAATCTGATGCATGCTTTCCTCTTCCTCTCCACGAAACCAAGGACATCACATCTTGGACACACTTAGGTTCCATTGAGCAAGGGAATTCTTGAACAGGCTACTCTAGATACCAGACGTGTTTGTTCCCTTTGTGTACCACATAGGCTCCTGATGTCTGCGTGGGAAGGCCACGTCTGGCTCCATCTTACATCCTGTTCTTCCGGGCATCCATTGCTCCTTTCCTGTATGTTACTGTAACACAGAAATTGAGCTAGGGGAAGAAATAACCTATTAGTGCTGGGATGAGTGTTTAAACAAACATCACTAATAATGCATATCCCAAATTTTAGCTGAAAGAAACATATCCAAAGAACCTTTGAGCTTGCATCTTTCTTTGCAAACTCAGCTTTGTCTAAAGCCATTTTAATTTCAACCCAACTACTTTTTCAAAAGACTTACTTCACAGAGTTTATTCCAGGAGACAGCTTTCTATGGAGAAGTTGAATTAAAAAAGAAAAGAAAAGGCTGTTCTTTTGCAATGAGTCAGTACAAATTTAATTCTGAATATCTTTCTGACATCACTGATTTCCAAGTCACAAGGTTTGCTTGGTCTTATCATTTTTATTCCCATCTCCAACAGTTTCCTGCCCTTTGAGTTTAAATCTGTGATACTCAAATCTTCTCATCTCATTTCATTTCCATAAGTTTCCGCAACTAGAATTAAACTGACAAACTCATGCAGGTGTTTGAGGCAGCAGAGGAATCCTTGTGCAATTCTTGGGGTACTGGGAGAGAATAATACATTGTGTACCTGTGTTCCTAATTATACTGAAAGACACTCATATAAATTGAAAAAAGGAGGCTGCAGCTTAACTTCTTCTGCACTGGAGCTATCAAGTAAATACTTTTCAAGATAGGTTGCTCTAAAGAGCTGCATTTCAGCTCTGTTCCTTTGATGATCCATTTGCTTTTGTTCCTTCAAAGTTGGAAAGTGAAATGCTTTCTGACCATCACCTTCAGTATTATGGAAAAACAGATTAAATATAGCACTTGTAATGGCTGTTTTCACATTTTCTTTTTTTTTTTTTTTGTGTTTTTTTGTGTTTTTTTTTTTTATCCCTAAAGGTCCAGAAGGGGCAAACCTCTTTATTTACCACCTACCCCAGGAGTTTGGAGACCAGGACATTCTGCAGATGTTCATGCCTTTTGGAAACGTTATCTCTGCTAAAGTCTTCATTGACAAACAGACCAATCTGAGCAAGTGCTTTGGTATGTCAAATTTAATAAATCAAATAGTAAAAACCACAGGCACTGTACTGAAGAAGGGCCAGGAAAGAAAATTAACAGCAATGCTAGAAATGTCATACTGGAGACTCATTCCAAAAATAACGGACTGTTAATCCTTAAATGAGCAGGGAGATGCACAAACTACTCCTAACTAAATATTGGATATGAAAAAACAATAATAATCTTCCAGTCTGACATCTCACATGAATGTGTCAAGTACATGAAACTAATTGCGCCCTATGTGGGGGAATGTCATTTAGTATACTATTAAACTGCCTTATTATGGATCCCTAATTATTCTCCATTGTATAGCTGATCCGCTTAAAAATGCTCTATGTTTAACCCATTACTTCTACATTACAGGAATTTCTTTCTTCTGAATTAAGTACAAGATTTTGCAATTAGTGGTTGAATGGTGTGTACGTGCAGTTCAGAACTCATTATCGACAGTTGATGTCTAGGTATGCAGCTCCAGCTGTTGCAGATGGGCTCTGGTGTATTACGGAAGGTAGTATCTCCCCTTACCTTAAGGGCAGGGATGAGGGGAGCCTCACAAGGTTGGTGTCAGGTTTGCCAGAAAGGGGAAGGTGATATGTTATTATAAAACAGATTCTAGGGTTGATTAAGTGGGCTGGTGTCTTCTGAATAGCCTAGATGCACCAGTTCAGTGCTTTGATGTGTGGAATACAGAATGTGAGTGGCAATCTCTTAGAGCACTGGTCTAACAATTGTGGTCTTATACAAGACATGAAGAGGGTCTGGGAAGAGAAAAGAATATCTTAAAGTTTTATAAGGTTTTACCTAAAACACTGGAGCTTCTGTAAAAGTGACAGTACTTTCCCAGGGTAAAGGAATACAACTGTACAAGACAAAAAGCAGCCAGTCCAGACAAACCCCTACTTTCCAAAACTCTTTCGTACCAACTGCGCTGCACTCAGCTCAGCACCATCCCTTAACTCTGAAGTGTCCCCATTCGCATTGTCCCCATGGACCATACATAATACATGTTTCTTAGCTTTTTTAAATATAGGTTTTGTTAAAACGCGTCTGTCTAAGGTCTTGTCTCTATCAGGGCCATTCAGGGGCCTCACAGCTACTGGACTTTAACCCATCTTGAAAGAGTTTGATTTTGTCTAAATAGTCACTGCCGAAACACAGGGGGAATTCATCAAGTGACTCAGAAATACCTACTTGAGCTAAGATTCAAGCCTTGCCACAATCTGAGTGTTTTTCACCCAAAGACAAACCCTGAGTACACTTGAAAAGTTAATTTGGTTAAGTGAATGGTTGTTACATTCTTTCTGCATTTTCCTGTAGTTTTTCAGTTCATTTTTGAAGTATTCATCTCTTTAAGCTTTACAAACAATTGTTCATGTCTAGACTAATATAGTCCAGCATGTTTCTGCAGTGGGTTAAAGCAGTCCCTGAGGCTGTAGCAAATTTGAAAAGTGGAATTGAAATGCACTCCCCATTGATCTGAAGCCAGTTCTGTTAGTATGTTGGGCTGACAAAATCGTTGTTGAGGTCTGCAGGAATCATGATGAAATGTCAAATCAAGGTACGTTAATCAAAATGCAGCAGTTGTGGTGACTGATGAAAGAATGTAGATTAGTTTGGGCAGGTGGCTTAATTCATCAGCTCACTTCCACATTTGCATTTTGTGGGTTTCCTTTTACTCTTTGATTACCTACTTACACATTTGGATTTATGGGACACAATTACCTAACTTAGAATGATGCACTGAGGTTATCTCATCTGAGAGGTCAACACCCAATGGATGGAGGAGTCCTCTGCCTTTCTTGGCATTGGTCAGCTTTCACAAGCATTTTAATTTCTCGTTCTCCCTTCCCAGATATTCTGCCACCAGTGAGAGAGTCCTGCTTTAAATACAAAAACTACTGCAGTGGCAGAGGAGGTTGAGATTTTCTGATTCAATAGGTGACTACTCGGTCATGCTGCTAATCACAGGCAAAGCCAGAATTAATCCTGCTAGTTTAACATACTAGCATACTCTGTATGCACCTTCTCAGCTTTATTAGCAAGAATTATCTATTTGTTGATTTGGTCCCATATTTGTGTTTTAGAAACCTTTATTTTATCTCTATCTTCCCACCAAAAACCAAGGACAACAGTGCATCTAAAGAATCCGTTTCTCTCCTGTATCATTAATGGTCATTGCTCTTGATACAGTTTGAGGGGGTTTTTTGTTGGTTGTTTTGATGTTTTTCTCCTTGTTGAAATAACAACAATAATGATAATAGTAATAGCAATAATGATAACAATAACAGTAAGAAAGTTTTGCACATGCTTGGTGCTTTCTGCTCTGGAGTTTCCATCTCCCACCCAAAAGTTCCATCAAATCACAGTTGAGGACAGGCTGAACACCAGAAAGGTGAAAAGGCTGTCCAAGGGTTTCCACTGGCAGAAGTGGGAAGGGAAGGTGCATTCTGAGTAATCACTGTAGTGTTATACAGTGATGAACTTCTACATAACACTGCTTTTCAAAATGAAAAATTACTTTTCCTTGCAGAAAATGGACTCTGGCATTATTTGTTTTGTTGTCCGGCTCAAGTGAGTGTTCAAAAGATTAAATGGTGCTGAGGATGATGTTTATGCCTGAAAGTGCTCTTCCATGAGTTCTCATGAGCTCTTGTTGGTTCAGCAGACAAAGAGTTTCACTCTTTGAGCTTATCTCTCGCCTTTCATAAACCTTAGAATAACAGAAATGAGAGAATAAAAGTAAAGCAGGGGAGGGGAAACCCATCAGTCCATAAATGCAGTCTGCCTGATAGCAAAATTGCTACTTGAATGATTAAAAATGTTTATCCTGATTATAGGGATACCTAGAGATTTAAAACAAAAATCAGGATTGCCATGACAGGGACTTTGAAAATTGATAAGAAACATCATCCCGCCCTCATGTAACCTGCTGTTTAAAATGCAGGCAAAAAATGATGAATGGGTGCAATCAGAAAAAGATAAATAAAGGGAGAGAATGCCAGATTCCTCTGTAAGCTTTATAAATGAAGGTTCTTGATAATGGAGAAGATGAAATTGGAACAGGCTAATGTAGATATAGCATTCTGTGTGAAGAGACAAATTGGGAATCAGAATAACAACTGAATGATAAAAGCTGATATCACTGATGCAGCACTGAGGTTGTATGTTTGGGTTTGTGGCTGAGTCAAGAAAGATAATAAAGAGACATAGAGTGAGGTGACTTGTCACATCTCCCGCTGAAGGTAAGCATTGCCTGAGCTAATCATTCTTCTGTCATCAGTGGAGGTGTCTACACCAGCGACTGGAATGGTGGGTGGAAAAGCTACCTCTGGGTGTGCTTGCTTCTCTTCATTCACCATTCATAGATACCATCTAAGTGACTAGTTTAAATCAGTTGCTTAACTTTCAGGTGGATAGAAGTAGCTAAGAAGAAAAGGAGGTAAGGTCATGAGAAGTTCATAGCACAATGCTGTTCTGAACGCCCTTGAGAGAACAAAGTAAAGGTCAGGAAAGGTGTAGAGGAAAATGCTGAATTGTCAAGTGGTTAAGACTAGCTACATCTCAGTTGTGGAGCACCTGCCTGGAAGGTGCTGCAGCTGCCTCCCAGCTCATGGTTGATCTCTTTTGTATCTCAGAGGCAATTCTAGAGTTCAAGGCTGAGTGAGATCTGTGAGCTGATAGATGTAGACGCAGGAGGACAGTGCTAAGACAGTGATTGGAGTCATGTGAACAGATAAGATCTCCTAGAAGAAAATAGGGGAAAGGAAGAGAGTGATGAAGCTACTGAGGATATGGCAATAATGGAGGAAATGATCTAGTCGGGAAAGTGAGGAAGTGATAAGTTACTAAAACCAAGGCGGGTATGGAGGAACATCCCTGAGGAGGTAACAAACCACAGAGCATCATGGTTAGAGCATATTGGCTTTGGCCAGAAGGTCTGCAGAGATTTAAGCAAAAGGTAGTTTTGAGTGGAAGGAACAGAAGCTAACCTCAATTGTCAGAGAAGCATCTTAAGTTAAATAGTTTGGTAAAGTTGATTTAAGGTGAAACCATAGGGATGGTCTAATAAGAAGAGCAGCCAAACAAGGACCAGATGTCTTGATAAGAGGTGGTTTTCCTTTACAATGGGGAAAGTGTATTATTCTGACCTTGAAGATGGAAGAGGGCAGCAGTGCAAGGTAAGCCACAGCCATGAAAGAAGATGTTCAAATGATGGTAAAAAGAAGTTATGAACCAGAAAAGTACGTAGGCACTAAGCACAAATGAAGAAAGGTGGTAGAAGAGAGGCACCAAGAAGCCTGTGTGTTAGGATTGAAAACAATGTGGGGGGAATCCATGCTGTAAGAGAGTGAAGGGATGTGTGTTGAAGGAAATTCAAGTGGAAAGAAAAGGGAGCATTTCAAGGCAGCTGCACATGGGCAGGATGAGTACTGTAGTAATTAGCCAGAGCTGAGGCAGAGCAGCATTTAGGCAAGCTTTGCAATTACAAGTGGGAGGCCCAGATATGAAAATGAATTTTGAGCTTCCAGAATCAGGGAGATTTGAGTCCATTATGAACTGAGCATTTTTAGTACCCAGGGGCAAAGAAAGCTGAGCCAGGGCAGCCATTCTGAATTACCCAAGCAAGCATTATTCCCCTGGTTTGTGCTCACAACTGAGGAGCAGAAGATCTGGAGTTCTATGCAAGCCCGGTCTTTACGATGCTGCTTAATTTTGATGCTTGCATACCTTTTTGGGGACTAAGAGGCTGAATTAATTAACATCTAATGTGCCTTGAGATCTTGAACTGGAAGGAGCTGTAAAAATACAAAATATTAGTACTGCAACTGTCCTAGGGCTAAGCCCGAGGAGATGAGTGTTTCGCAGTGTACAAGACCACTGAACATGAACTTACATTACAGTGTGCAAATGTCTATAGGCAGTTTGGATTTTGTTTCTGTAATCAGGCTTTCTGTTTCAGCTTCATATCTACAGACTGGCCTAATAGTACTTCCTAATAGACTGAAAGGTATGTAGATACTAAGTTGAAAAGTGTCACAGTAATATGCTCAGTCTCTAAGGTAGGTAGATAAACAACAGATTAGAAACTGTATTGCACCAAAACTGGCCAACTGCATCCCAGCTCGCAAAGAAATGTTATGAAGGTAAAGGGGAAGGAAAAGGAAATGGGAGAGGAAATGGGATATGAAGTATAATCAAATCACTAATTGAAAATGAGGTGAATGTGTCAAGTAAATAGTAATAATAAAATCCTAACAAAACGCCTTCTGACATTTGTTCTAACCTATAGTTCACTTTCTCTCCCGCCTCCGTTCTGTGTCTCATAGGTTTTGTTAGCTATGACAATCCAGTCTCTGCACAAGCTGCTATCCAGGCTATGAACGGCTTTCAGATTGGCATGAAACGCTTGAAGGTTCAGCTGAAACGCTCCAAAAATGACAGCAAACCTTACTGATCTTAACCCCAGATGCTTACTGCTCTTATTTTAGCTTTCTTAGGGTAAGTCCCATGAGCAAACCTGTCCTCTGCAGGGGATTAAGAAAGAACATAGAGCCAACCTTCACCAAGAGACAGTTATTTTTACAGTTACCACTTCCATTCCCCCACTTGTCCTTATTACACTTGGCTCCCATTTCCTTGCCAAGTACTTACTGAGTTGTGTTAGTGTATTTTGTTTTGCAGCATAATTTATCTCCTTTTCAAAAGAAAAAAAATAAACGTCTTGAAATTCAGAGCAACACACACACACACACACACAAAAAATGTGCAATTTAACTCTGTGAACCCTGGTGCCATTAGCACACAATAAAAGTTGTTTTCTATGGATGGATCGTATTTTGCCAGGGTGGCACCAGCAGTTTATAGGTTAAACAAAATGGCCTCATGCCAGTTGAAGCACTTACTTTGCAACAAAAATTGAAACAAGTCTTTCCACTACATCAGCTTGTTTTTTGAGAAGATTTGATTATTTCTTTTTTTTTGGGTTCAGATCGATGTATTGTTCTATATTAGTCTGATTTTACACTGGTCGTCTTTATCTTTCACTTTTTTTTTAAGTTGGGTTTTTCTTTGGAAAGGATTAATGTAAAAAAGATTTAGAGATCTGTTTCTAAAGCTACAGGGTTTAAAATAAAAAAAAATAAAATAAAATGAGTGACAATACTTGATGTTTCTTGAGAGATAAATTTAATAATAATAAAAAAAAAAAAAGCCACAGGCCTGTAAATTTTATTTGTAAAAAGCATTTCTATTTTTATACAAAATTTTTACTGCCTCAGAAATAATGGAATTTATTTATTGCCTATTGTTAACTTATTGGATAACTAAAGAGCAGCTCTCTATGCTAGCTAGATCCTTTGAAGTAGTCTCTAGAGTAATTGTGCCAAGAATGGGCGCTTTTTCACTGTTGAACCCTACCCCCTTTACAGTTCATGCTTTATCCTCTTGTTTGTATTTGTCTGGTTATTTTGTTCGTAGTTTCCATTACCTAGTCTAAAGTTCGGTTGTCTGACCTTTCTCCCCCTTCTCCCCGTACCTTTCTGTTACATTTGTAGAAACTGGTTCTTTCCTCTCTTTTCTCCCCAAAGAGGAATCCATTCTCTCTTGACTCCTTTCAGATGGATTCTTTTGGGGTTCCATTGTGCTCTTGTTGACGAGTATTGTAAGTTAATGCAAATTATGTGAACGGCTCATAGACTCTACTGATAAAAAAGATTTGCATTAGTTTTCTCCTGCACCCATAAAAGTGATTTTGTTTGTGCTGCATAGATTCTGTGTAACTTTTTTTCCTCTTCCTTGTTTTTTCCCTAGACATCTCCATGCCCGTTAGCCCATCGTTTGCCTAGCATGTCCCTGTGGCGTCTCAAAAAAAAACCAGTTTCATCGTCCCGTCATTGTTTCTGATGTCTTTCTGACCTCACATCATATTTGGTTCTCCTACTGACCTTTGATCTAGTTTGACCTTTGAAATTTGCATGTGACCTCATCTAGCTATGAATTCTGGGAAGTCAATGTGAAAAAACATTGCTGCATTCATGCAAGACTGAAATTTATTATTAGATAAATTAATGATAGGATTTAAAAACAACCTGTGGCAAAATGTTTTTTCTTTCTTTCTTTCCTTTTTTTTTTTTTTTTTGATTTTTCTTTTTTTTTCTTTGGGTTTTTTTTTTTTTTTTTGGTTTTTTTTTTTCTTTTT
>JANEXQ010028973.1:20455-32019 GCA_026283885.1 Poicephalus gulielmi | reverse complement strand
TGAAGTTTAACCATGCCAAGTGCAAGGTCCTACACCTGGGTCAGAGCAATCCCAGGCACAGCTACAGTTTGGGCAGAAAAGAGATTCAGAGCAGCCCTGTGGAGAAGGACTTGGGGATGTTGGTCGATAAGAAAATGCATATGAGCTGACTTCTGTGTGCGCTCGCAGCCCAGAAAGCCAACCATATCCTGGGCTGCATCAAAAGAGCATGACCAGAAGGCCGAATGAGCCAAAAGAGAAGTCTTAAGAGGGATTTTAATTGTTCCTGTTCTCTTGCACTAAAGGATAATAGCAACAACACAAGACAGGAACAGAAGAACTATACCTTTTTTTATTCCCAACTACATCAAATCAAGCCAGCAGGGAAAACTTTAATTTCCCAAACTCAACCCACTTTCAGTGGTTTAGATTTTGGTGTTATCACAAATGAAACTAATATTTGATTAGCAGCATTTTCTCATTAGCAACCATTAGGAAAAAGATTCTATGGAACAGATTACATAAAAGAATAGCAAGAATGAAGGAGTGACAGTGTTCTGCACAGAACCATCAAGAAATAGAAAGGACCCTGACCTGAGTATAACAGTATGAAGGTAAGCATTGTATGTCAGCAGGAGTAACATTTAAAGTGCATTAGCAGTATGTCTCAGCAGAAGACATTTAGGTATTGAGTTATGTGTGCATCATGATTAATGATGCAAATATAATAATTTCAACCTCCGTGCTTGCCACATTTGTAACTGTATTATCAACTTTGTTACATTATTTTCTGCCCAATGAATCATTTAACTGAGTCACTGAAATACACAAACTTTCGCAACCTACTGTCAGAAGACAATCTAGACCTTAACAGACAAAAAGGACTGAGGTACTGGTGCGTCAGATTCCAGTAGTTCCCCTTCTAAGTGGCAGGGCGCACACTCCCAGGGAAGGGAAAAGTACAGAGTGCCACATGAAGCAGGGATACCAGTTCAGAGGTTAGCATACTTCCCTCTGAATTGCTATTTAATCACTATCCCAGACCACTAAAGGGCAGCTTGTTGCTGGAGACTTTATCTCACACATCAAACAGAAACCAAATTCTCTCACTTTTGTCATAAGAAATCCTGTTGGTACTTCCCATAGGAGAAGGATATTAAGACTAACGCCTTTATCAGGTTAACCTGGGTAACTACCCTGCTTATCCAATACACTGTTACTTCAAATAGCAAGAGATTTTCTTCCTTTCTTTAAGTAGCAGCGCCACTGGCTATTTTTATGAGGTTTTTAGGATGCTGCCACGGAACAGGAATTAGCCAATACCAGACTCAGTAATATAAGACCCATCAGGTCCTGATTCTGAGACAGAAATGAATCATTGCTGCCAATTATCTGGAGATTCAACCACTTCCTACATTTGTCTGTTACGGCTGTTCATAAGTGGACTGTCCTGACAGCTATGTACTTGGTGCATTAAGACGTAACTTCTACCACTGTAACAGATTCTAAAAAGGAACAAATCTGAATGTTTCATTTCTGAGTAAAGCATACAAAGAATGTACAAATGTTCTTGATTGCACTGTAGATAGTTAATATTACAAAAATCAGCTAAGACATTGAGTTTTTAAAGCTGAAATGTTACCAATATAAACTTGGTAACAAATCTAAATACTAAATACTTCCATTATTTTCATACTTGTTTGCATGTTATACCTCAGTTTTGGTGACAAAACAGGTCTTTTCACATACACTAAAGCAACTTCATTTTCAGGTGCCTATGTATTAGTGCAGTGCCACTGTCCTGAGTAATTCTCCCTTCCTCCAAAATCCTATACAGGAATGCTCTTCATTTAAAAAAACTCACCAACCAAGCTAAAAACACATACCAAAAGCTTCCCCACACACCACCACCACAACTGAGCATTCACGTTTTCTATTGAAAAGGGCCACATTACTCTTTTCCCTACCTTGCTGCTGCTTGTGGATGTATGTCACTTCAACCTAAACCCATCTGCAACACTTTCATAAGAATGCAAAATGTATGTTTTGTAATTCATATTATACTATATATAAGTAATTATACTAGTAGGCCCAGCAAACATCCTCTACTCCTAAACTAAAATTACTGTGACAAACTTATATACCCTTACCTCCAATAGTGTGTAGAATTTGTCCATTTTTTCGAGTAACCAATATCCTATGATGTCCAGTATCTGCTATGACCAGCCTGTCTCCTGAATGATCCACGGTCACTTTGCCAGGAAACAGCAGGGGAGAAGGTGGGAGTGCATCTCTATATAGCTTTATTCCAATCCTGTTATCTTTGATTTGTCCTCTTTCCTTGTAGAATTTCAGTGTTATAGAAGTAAATAAAAACAACTTTTCTCTGTGTCCCTCTCCAATAAGAGAAAAGAGCATATTTCCACGAGGCCCCAAAATAACCAGAGTTGGCCAGCAGGACACTTCAAGTTCATGCCACAGTGTTGCATCTGCATCATTTACTACAGGGTGGACAATATTATACCTCAGAATGGCACTTTTAATGTTATCCAGAACTTTTTCATTTGGGAATTTTGCTGAATGGACTCCAACAATAATAAGACCATCTGAAAGGAAAAATAAAGTCGTGCACTGAAACATATTTGTAGTTGAATAAAAAGTAAAACTGAAGCACAGTTATCTCACAATGTGACTGATTGCTTTCCAGAATAAAAGGGTTTGAACAAACAAAAAGCAACTGCATCTCAGTAGGACTATAAATAGCTGTGTAGACAAAATACTGAAACTCAGAAATAACATTTCAGTAAAATGACTGAACCTTAGGACCATTACTTCCCCAGCTGGTTGACATTTAATGTCAGCAATTGGTCTCAGTTCCTGAACCTCTACTTACTAAGGTAGAAAATACTTTCAAAATAATTATGGGTGAGTTGTAGCAGTTCAATTGATACTCTGAGTATTTTCAGACGTTTATGACACTCTTTAACTTTCAATGCCTATACACAACTATGGTGTTTTAGAAAATGAATCCTTTTCCACAGTTAACTAGGAATCACAAATATAACACTGAACTCTGAAGCCCAGAGTTACCTTGGTATATCTAACTCAAACAATAACAAAAATGTATAGGCTTCTGAAATCAATAAAGTATTCTCTATTTCAAATAGCAGCATTGACAGATATGACAAAATGACAAATAGCACCTGGTAGAAACCTGAAAGGCTTGAATCTTTTTCCTTAAAATACAACTAAAAAAGGAGGAAAAGAGGATTAAATCATTGACTTTTGCACCTCCCCTTAAAATGTTTGACTTACTTCTATATGTGGTTAATAAAGACAATGAAGAGTTTAGATTTTCCGATATCAGGGATAACTGCACTTGAAATCCTGGTACGAAGATGTTGCATAAGTATGAAGTAATGTAAGTCTACTTCTATACATTGCATACGTATTAGCAATCCTTTGCTTATTTTCTTAGTTTTATGAAATTTGAGCACAGAAACAAAAATCTATGGCTCAGACTTGAGCTGTTTTTCCCTTGTGACGAGAAATAAATCTACTTCCACCCCGATGTAAACAACTATGTAAGCAGCCCCAAATTTTCCACTCCCCCTTCCTACCCAAGAGAAAAAGAATTAAGAGCTTTCTTCAGTCAAAAGACAGTTTTCAGTACTTTCTAGGAGCTAAAAAAGAGGAAAATAAACAGAACTAAAACCCACTACAACCTTTTTCAGGGCTTTAAATTATGTTTTACTAGCATAATCTCCACTAAGTGGAATGAAGTAAACTGTGCATATGACATCAATACCATACTTTGTCTCACTTTGTACTTGAAGAATACTACTAGCCATAAGCATAGTTATAGTCAAAGTAACTTGCCAATTCTACCCAAACTAAGAATTTACCTTCTAAGTAAGGAAGGTAACAATAGTAACCATGAAGTTGTAGAAAGCTGCAACACAATAATTTCAAACCAGAACTCTCAATCCAATGGAAATGTTTAGAGATTAACCTTACTACTTACCCAAATATTACTCATGTTTCTGGAAAGTGCAAGCATTTTGTAACAACAAATAACAATTGGCATCTTTCTATTTCTTTGTGCAAGTAAAAGTTTCAAATTTTCATGTGATCTTTTTTGTTATTTGGAGGAGAGGAATGAAATAAAATGGGAAGGGAAAGCATCCTTAGAGCTGATACCCAACTTGAGTTATATTTTACCATAGTATAAGAAATTATATAGTCTATAACGTCATTTAGCATTTGTAAACACTTTTATCAGTACCATTCAAGTATCTTTGGTGTTTCCTTCCTTCACACAGTCACCAATGTCTACAGGTGGATTCCTTATAGTACTGTATTTTTCAGTAATACAAGTAATTCCAAAAAGCAAAGAAGACTTGGAGTCCACACAAAGTGGCATGAAGGAGGAACAGCCATTAGCCAATCTAATCCAATTCTGATGATGCATATACTCTGAAATATGAGTGTAGATCCTTAAAGAACTTCATAAGGTTCTTAAATCAGACTAATTTGTGCTCATATACATACTCATTGCAATTGAAAATGTTGTATTGCGCTACAACAGACAAAACAGGTTTGGCTGAACAGCTTTTACATTTAGATAAGCAGGATACAATTCGGTTATAAAGGATAAATGCAGATAGCAATGAGCATCTCTAAGTAAGCAAGTTCTGTCACTTTGTGCTTACTCTAATATTATTATATTTATCCTGAACATCAGCCAACAGAAACAGCTCTCCTGAAAGGACACTCATCTGGAAAAGAGTAGTTTTAAAATAAATGGTTTCTCAGAAAGGTTTTAAGAAGACTTGGGAGTAAGTTTCAGTTACTTGAATTCTTAGAAGGCAATTTTTTTCTCATTTAAATATAATCATTTGTTACAACAGGAAAATAGTCTAACCAGAACACAACCTGAATATTTGCAATCACCTTGCTAACACATTTATTTCCCATTTTCTAGCTTCATACAGTTCCTAGCACATTACCCCTCCTTCCCAGTTTTCATCTCTTCATTCTTCCAGTTGCAATTGTAGTTACCAAAATCTAGTAATTAGTGCTCTCAGAAGGAAAGCCATGCACAAACTTTTTAGGCCTGCATAATTCAACTTTCTCCTTATCAAATAATTTTATTTATTTAGCATTCTAGCATTTTAATTTTTAACCCATCAGAAGTGTGCTTTTTTTTTCTGCAATAACTCACCTATCTAATACATTTTATTCCACTTGGCATCAACTGTTATGTGTCACACAAGTCATTCTAAATTTGAAATTTATGTATCAGATCACTACTGTCATGTGGCATTCACCACCTGATCCATTAAAGGGCTTCACTGTTTGGAAAACATCAAGCAAATATGTCAAAATAAAATGCTTTTGTAAAACAGTCCTCCAAAAGCTCTGCAGTTAAGAATCCGTGGAGTTTGCCACTACAAGAATAGTGAAACCAGTCCTGTGATCACAGAGTGCCTGAAGCAGGGCCCAAAAAGTTCCAACTGCATCCAAGGACATGGTTTGGAACAGAATGTAGTATTTATTTTAATGCTTTTCTCCTACCTTTACAGTAGAGTTGCAATCTGGCTAGCTGGACATCTTTGTTCTACCCTCAGCTCTGTTTTTGTATTAGAAATGTAACGAAAGGCAATTATTACAGATCTTAAACAGTTGTATTATTTAAGCTCAGATGAGTTTATTTCCTTCCAGAAAACCTAACTTAACCTCAAGTTGGCTTTTTATTCAGCCAGAAAAAAATGGAAAATCATTTTTCTCTTTTAGCTCTTCTCCCCAACCATAAAACAGTGTTAACGGGGAAGAACATAATCTTCAGTGTGACAACAGAAAAGGATAAAGTGCTGCACAATAAAAGACTTAACTGAATATAAGAATTTCACAGATATAGAATTATAAGATCACTACACAGTCTTTATCAATCCTATAGGCACAGCATGCTGCAGTATCAGATAGCTGAAGTTGTAGTATCATGAACTGCTGTACTCCAAAGAGCAAGTCAAATATTTTAACTGTAACAGGATCAGCAGCAGCACTTGTATTTGTCCTTCAACAATACCATTAAAGCTAGAAAGGCAATTCTATACTGAACACCTGAACAGGACAAACAAGTTATAACATCCTCTACTGAAGAAAGCTCTTCTGGAAACTGATGGATGATATGCTGAAATGTAAGAATATGCACACCATTTAAAACACTTTATTCAAAGGATTATAACAGAGCACAACACTGGATTTAGGCCAAGCTATTTCTGAATATTAAAAAGTACTCCCTCTTATAGAAGACATTTCTGGACTGCTGATAACATGAACTGAATATGCACTGGAGTTTAAAATAACTTCCTGAATGCCACTTGAAAAACAGAAATAGCACCACTGAAGATAGCAGCAAGAACATATCTGATAAAGATGCTAGGTGACATTTAATCCTATGGAAAGCAGTCTTCATTTTGAAGCAAACTCCTGAAGTTCCAGACAACAAAACTATGTGCATATGTACAATGTACAAATGTTCATATATATACAATGGTTTAGGATCACCCTAAAAATAAAGCTTCTTCTGTCCAGACTTCTCATGTCTGATGATCACACTGTTGAAATTTCAACATATTTCACATAAGGGGGTATTTGAACAGAATTAAAAGCAAAGTAATCAGAGTATCAGAAATGAACATACACAATGTACAATCAAAAAAAGACATTACATCAGTACTGAGGTTTTTTCTTAGTTATGCAGCAAAACAAAGGCAACATCCCTTCAAATATGCAAACAGGCCAAATGCATCATGAGATAGACGCTTTGTCAGAGTAAGATGCTTGTTTTCATTCTGACTAATATCGTAAGCTAGGTCAAAACCCCCTGGCACTTCTATAGCATGGTAAATATACACATGAAATGGGTAAATAAATGCCATGTTTACAGATCTAAAGTTCAGTAAAGCTGCAGTTTCACTATATATTCCACTGACTCACTGCTGCCAAAAGAAACCATCCTGTTCATCTTTTGATGAGCCAAAATCAGGTTTTCTGTTATCACAAAAAAGTGGTAAGATTTGGGAACTAACCCAATCAAAAGTGAAGGGACTTCCATTAAATAAAGAGCAGGATAAAAGAGAATGAAACTCCAGAATATGGCTGAAGACATTCTTAAAATATTTTTTGCCATGCCCAATATCCTCTCTACTTTAGTTTTACTCTTCCAACTTCCATCTTTCACAAGTTTCTCAAGCCAACAACTCTTTCTTTCTCTTTCTCCTAGTGACTGGTAAATGATGTTTACCTTTGGTGAAGAAGATGCATGTTAATATAAGACCATCTGCTGAAGTATTTTTCTATGGCTTAAAACCCCACACGCATATTACTGTAATGCTAAAATTCACAGCAAAGAAAGATTAAATAATCCTGAAACTGCTGATAATCAAAACATAAAAAGAGCAGAAAACAATCAAAAGGGAGATCTATAGTGAAAAAAACCAATGTATCTTTCTTTCTGTTTTAACCTTCAAGCACCTTAACCTCTTCCTGAATTCAACTACTATCCTCTGTTTCCTTATGGATTAAATTAAAGATTAATGTTCCACACACCTGCTCTTCTTTCCTTTTACCTCCACCTTCACCCCAAATATTTATTTTTCTCACTCTGGCTCCTGTAGGAACAGGATAGCTCAAATGCAAGAAGAATTTATCAACTATCAGCAAAGTACATTCCTCAAGTAGTAACTCCTGTGACAGGAAGTTTAATACAAGTCAAACACAAAAAATGTGTGTCCAAGTGGAGCTTCAGTTCAGTTCAGAGTGCTGCAGCCTCTTCTGCACCAGGAAAGAGATGCTCAAGTACTTTAAAGAGAAAGCTTGTGGGGACAGGTTGCTAAAATGAGTACTTTTTTATCAACTGATTTAACAGCTTGCTCTTAAAAAACAGGTTAAGGATATGACAGTAATATTAATACAGTAACACTGTGCTACAAAATGTTTGTAATTTAATGATATTCTTTATTATATGATCAATATAATCTTCTGAAATCTACACCTTCTTCCCAGCATGGCTGGTATCCACAGCAGTCCATTTATAATTTGCTAATCACCTTCTACTTAAAAATGTCTCCCTCCCAAAAAAATGCCATGAGTTTTCCTTATTAAAGTTTCTTATATCTGAAACATTATATCTGATCTCCAATTTCTCCAAAGCAAACAGCTAAGCTTTCCAAGGCAGAAAATTCAGTTTGAGTCTTCTGTCAAGCACCATGTAATCCGACAATACATAAGTGAACTACTTAAAGAACTTGAAATTTCAAAGACATTGTAATTTCTTTTTCTAGTGAAAGAAGGCAGCAATAATAAATGCTGCCAAAATTAAAAGCAATCAGAAACACCAATGGAGGATCAAAAACTTAACTGCATATGTATGTTATATTTAATACAGTATTTTTAGGGCTAAAAGTAACACTGTTCATCTCACTGTTCAGTCTATTAAAATATCCAAGATAAGCAAGCAGCTGATACATTCTGTGTAAGACCACAGCTTATCTCTGTCAAGTCATCATGATGACAACAGACTGCATTCTAAATAGTAATTACCCTATATTTTTATTCACTCAAAGAGACAGATAAGATTTTCATTTCAGATGTGACTTTCAAAAGCTTAATTCCCTCTCCAGAACACAGGACTACTAATAGTACATAACTTGATGTCAATGCAAAAAAAAATGCTTTCTAAACCAAGCTTACATTATTTTTATTTCAGTTAGAATGGAAAAAACCTCCAAGTGATCTTAACTGCATCCATTCTGCCACCTATATTCTTCTCAGAGTTAGTCCTTAAGTCAAGTGCAGAGGGTTACATACCTGTATTAACTTTGAACCCATATCTTACATCCTTGTGTAGCTTTTTGCAAATAGCCTTATTTATGAGGCTATCAGATTCGGGGTTTGAGCACATATGCTGTTTCTTTAATTATACAGACACAACAGATACCTTATTTAACCCCATTTAAAAATGTGATGGGAGTACATGCAGTCACCTTTTTTAGGCTACATAAAAGATTAGAAGACATTTTTAGGCACCCCTGAAATTTTGCCAGCTGTTTAGTAACCAGCAACAAAGTGACTCAGCTACTCCACCGTCAACAGTGCCAGCAAATTCTATTCCAAGCAAGCCAAAGCACTTTTACCTTTATCAGAGAACTGGTGCTCTAATGCATGGAGATCAGGCAGCAGGTGCAAGCAGTTGATGCAGCAATAAGTAAAGAAATCCAACACCACAACTTTTCCACAAAGGTCTTTGTGAAGAGAGATAGGACCTTCAGTGTTTAACCATTGTAGATCTGGAATTCACAGAACCGTGATAGCCAATTAGGGGAAGGGTAGGGAAAGGCAGACACTTAGAGTGAATTTGCACACCACCACGCAACATTCCTGGTGTATTTAACCTTAAAGAAATAAAAAAGTTCAACATCCCTTTCTACATAGGTAGAAAAGCAAACCAAAAATCCTGTATTTATCCAACTAATCATATGTTTCATGATTCTTCATAGAATTATAGAATAGTATGAGTTGGAAAGGACCTTAAGCTCATCCATTTCCAGCCCCCTGCCATGGGCAGGGACACCTCCCACTAGAGCAGGTTGCTCCAAGCCCCATGCAACCTGGCCTTGAACACAGACAGGGATGGCGCAGCCATAGATTCTCTGGGCACGCAGTGCCAGGGCCTCACCACCCTTACAGTGAAGAATTAAAAGTTTTATTATTCATGAGATTTAATGTAATACACTAAATGTATTAAATGTATAAAATTAATGTAATTAATGAAAGTGCAGTTTATATATTTTAATAGATACATTTTAAGTGAAAGAACATGCAAGCTTCAGAACTATTTTTATATATTTAGAAACATGATCTATTTTATTCAACCCCTAATAATGTCATATGGGTAATTAATTATTTAAAACACACATAAATGTTAGCAAACTAAAGAACTGTTAAACCCTTATTTTTCAACATATTTGTAAAGGACTCTGAAAAGAGATGACTGAAATGTTTTTGTGGTTACAGTTTTGATCTTGATTTTCAAAGTTCGAGGTGACAGGTATAAATTAATCCCTTTACATAAGAAGAAATACAGCCTTTTCAGATATACCTGGAAGCGATCCTGGTCATTTATTTTAACCACTTAATCTGAAGCATGAAAGCATTCTTTCCTCGCAGGTAAGTGCTATTACTCTGACCGCATTAGAAACTGATCTGAACCTAAGAAATAAATATCCTGTAATATAGTCTGCCATTTTTATCACTTAAGACTTCTGAAAATAAAAGGCATAGGGAAAGACAGATGTGATGCAAGGCAAAGCTGAACTAAATTTCTGAAGGCCTATTTAAAAAAAAAGTATGCTGACTAATCTAAAAAGCCTCAAAACTTCCACTCTGACAGTTTCAACACATGAAGTTCTTACTGTCCCAGGAGAGGTTATTGCTGCTGAAGCCAGCAGGAGGCTTGTTTTCAGTTTCACTAGGAGGAGGATTGAGCTCTGCCTCCATATATTTATAAACAGAAACGGGTGCACACACTTTCAGATTTAGTGACTATAATAATTAGCAATTATATGCATTATTTCCATGGTATAAGAGTTCTGCTGTTCATGTTTTAAAAGAGTGGGGTATTTATTTTATGGCATTGTTCCTCTTTTCACTGGAATTAAAATACCTTTCATAAAACATACTGAAAGTAAAATGCATCGACTACCTATGCAAGCTCTTTTTAGAGGAGAAAATAAGTTTTGGCAGAACACAGAAAGTGAAACAGTGCGAAACACAAAAGTGAAAATTCAACTCGGAGGTCCAACTCTAGACAGAAAGAGCATTCACTTTGCTCCAATGTTTAAAAGTCAGAATTTGTTCCTATGATACAAGCTGACCCTCTGAGATCTCTGCTTTGCAGACAGATGTGAGCCGAGCTGCAGAAAGCCTCACTGAGGGTAAAAGAACCCTGAGCAGGACTTGCAAGGTCTTACAAGACTTAACCTTCGATTTCACATTTAGCAGAAGAGATATAGAAATGTGTGAAAGAGAAATGGGCACAGCAGTGAGGAAGGATGACATCTCTAGGCCAGTTTGTGTTAAAAGGGACACAAAACCTGACAAGCACAGGTAAGTCATGGGGAGAGAGCTGGGAAACCCAAGGGGCTGCAGTGAGTCCAAGGGAACTCAAGATAAGACTGTAAGAGTTGATAAGATTCTTGCTATGAGCAGAGGAGAGAGATATCAACATACTGTACAGAAGGCTTTATTAAAAAAGGAAAGTAAATTAACAGAACTAACAGAGGTTTAGAAGAGAGGCTTTAAAGAACAGGTTTTTGCAATCAGTAACAGGGGAGCATGTATAAAGGGATTCTTTTTTCTCGTGCTTTGCTCCTGGTGCTTTCAGGAGTGACATTTCCTGTGACTAGAAGTGCCTTAAAACAAAAAAAAAACAAAACAAAACAAAACAAAAAAAAAAAAAAAAAAAAAAACAAAAAAAAACAAAAAAAACAAAAAAAAAAAAAAAAAAAAAAAAAAAACAA
>JANEXQ010028973.1:0-20293 GCA_026283885.1 Poicephalus gulielmi | reverse complement strand
ACATTTCCTGTGACTAGAAGTGCCTTAAAAAAAAAAAAACAAAAAAACAAAAAAAAACAAAAAAACAACAAAGCGGCTAACGGGGCCGTAATTAAACGGCCCTCACAGGCAGCGGGACTTGACAGAAAACGCCGCACGGCGAGCACTAGACCTCAGCCACCTCTGCCGAGGGGCCCAGCAGCTGAACCGCGCTCCGCCGCGGGGCCTGCTCCGCCACCCACCTCCGCCGAGTTCGGGCACCGTCAGGTCCCGCTCCCGGCTGTCCATCTTCTTCAGGTACTGGTAGACCAAGTTCTCCTTCTCCTGGGAAGTGTCGGCGTCCAGCAGGGCGTACTCCAGCTGGGTCTGGGCGGGCAAGAGCCCCGCCAGCCCCTCCGCCGCCATGACAGCTCCCGGGCGAGCCCAGACCGGTCGCTGTTTACCAGCCCACTGTTTCACCACCGCACATTCGGCACGTCCCTCAAAGCCAGCGACGAAAGCTGTAAATAATAATAATAATTAATAATAATACCTAAGCACAAACACGCAATGCTCTGTTTATTAAAGCGGGACCTTCTCATTCATGGCGTGCTCTTACATAGCTTTAAGGTTCACAGAAGCATATTCGTGAAGAGAATCCCCAGCGGTGATTCCAGCTCAGCAGATTCCACACGGCCCGCTTTTCCCGCCCTGTTCATTTTTTTATTTATAAGTGGAATAGATATGAAGACCGAGGAATATCGCGACAAATTCCAAGCAAGGCACCAATAATTTAAACTGTGGGATTTTTTTTTAGGGGAAGGATATTATGAAATATGTGGAAGGCTGAGCGGCAGCCGCCGTGACGAAGCTGCGGAAACGAATATGTTGCTCCGGCGGGAAGGGCTGAGGAGATGCTGCAGCCTGCGAGCCCGGTAGCTGAGGGAAGCTGAGGAGGGGAGGCGCGGCTGCCTTCGATGCCCACGGGGGACTCCGGGCAGACGGCAGCCGCCTGCGGTGGGATCTCAGCGCAGAGGGGAGCGCGGCCCGACTGGCAGCCCCAGGCTGGTGTTGGCCTTCTCTGCCTTGTGACTCCCGACAGCGATCCCGCAGCTGAACGCTTCGTCGTTTTCGTGTAAAATCATTCCTTTTTGGGGCAGCGAGGTGACAGCCAGGGAGCGGGTCTGAAGGGGCTTCACCATCCTAGGGCCGGGCGTGGCTGGGCGCTTACGTGGGGGACACTGAGGAAAATGGCTCACCCTGCGAATTGGGCTGTATCTTATGTAAGCTTGTGTTTAAAGGAAGTAATTTCAAGTATTCATAGGTGCTCATTAAATGATTTTGGGGATTCACCATGCTTCAGTCCCATCACAGACTGCTGTGTGGTTTGTGGCCCAGTGCTGCATTTTCAAAATGAATGTAGGTGGTTTTCTTCAGATAGTGAAGAGGAGACAGAAGAGAAAACATACTAGTGGAGGGAATGGTACATTTGTGAACTGTTGCTTAAAAGAAAGAATAATTCCCGCGTTGCCATGTCTGACAATACCTCATTGGAAGAGGACATTTGGGAGTACAAATCCATTAGGAAGAAAAAGCATCAGAGTAATGCAGAAAGCATCTCTACACCTGTGCAGACAGTAAGTGATGGCAAGTGCAGGCCAAAAAGGAAGACAAATAGAAAAAGAAAAAAGTCTGTAGAAAAAACTGATACCCTTCAGAAAACTGAGGAGGCATCAAGGCCAAACGAGGATGCAGATCCATGTAAAGATGACAGTAGTGTGAACTCCCAGGAAAGCACAAGCAGCCTCACGGACCAAAGCTCACAAAATGCAAAGCCCGTTTATGATGGATACTGCCCAAGCTGCCAGATGCCTTTTTCTTTGCTACTGGTCCAGACACCTCGATGGCACGTTGCTGAGTGTCTGGATAATCCAGGATCCAATGAAAAAGGTATGCACAGAGTAAGAAAAAAGCCTTCAGGGAAAAAAAAGGCTTCTCACATAATGTTGCTCTAAAACTTGGGTTTTCATATTTAGTTCAAAGTCTGAGAGGGTTGTTGATATGATTTTTAGAATGTTGTTACTGATAATTTATCAGTACTATTTTTGCATGAAATTTTCTGTCCTTTGTGAAGAGCATGGAAGTTTGACATGAATGTCTCACATCATAACCTAATCTCTGTAGAGCAGTGACAAAGATTTATGGTTGTTTGGCAAGCTCAGGTTTTAATAGTTTACTGAAGAAATTGAAGGTGCATACCATTTTACAATAATGGAGCCTGTTTCAATTACTAAGTCAGTGTCAGCAAAAACCCTCCTTTGGTTAAGAGGGTTCTACTTCTGACTGTGAATTTCTTTCTCTTTAGGTATAAATCTTATAAATCCTGTATCCATGTTACTGTATAATTTGTCCAGTTGTGTATGGATGGTTGGAGGCTGAAATCTGTCTGTTCTGCTAATTTACTGGTCTATTTACCAGTATATTACTAAAATATACTGGTGCAGTATATTTTAGAAATTTTATACAGAATTATACATGATCATTACTGTATCATACAACAACACAATTTTGCTTTGAGTTCTGTTCAAGAGGATTAAAACTGATGCATTCCAGTTGCTAATTTCCTGTGGGGAAATACCAGGTCCAAACAGATCCTGGTATCCAGTTTATGTATAGATGAGTGATACGGTTTAGTGGTGGTCTTGGCAGTCCCCTGGGATAAATGGTTGGAGTTAATGATCTTAAAGGTCTTTTCCAACCTGGTTCATTTATATGATTCTATGTTCTTAGCACACCTTGTAGCTTTTGAAAGAGCATACAATCTGGAAACTTGAGTAAAGGCTCTTTTAGGTAACAGGGTCACTTTGTTTTTTATATCTTTGTAAGTTTTGTTGAAGTTTCTTCTTCAAGAATGAAGAGAACTTAAATTCATTTCAGCGTAAGTACTTTAATCCTGATTTTGGCAGCAGTTTAAGATAAGGCAGATGGTTAACACCTCTTTTCCATCTCCCATAATTAACAGATGAAAAATCCCACTGATTGATTGACATATTCACCTTAAAATTCTTCCACAACAGGCCAGCAAACTCTCAACAAAAAAGGCCTGGGGAATAGCCACAGATTTTTTGCTGAATACTCTTTTCACTGAAGTAAAACCATGAGCTTTTTTTTTTCTTTGATGTGTGACCCAGCAGGCAATTTAAAATTGCATTTCAGGCTGATTCAGAACCAAGATTTGGTTTATTTTGAAACATGTCTGCTGGCCTTTTCTGGTGCTACTGCTCTGAGCTCATTGGTTGCATGTGAGACAATTCGAAACTAGAAGCCATATGATTACATTAGCACAATATTGAAATAGGGTTAGGTATTCATGTTGTTAGAGGGCTGTATTAATTCAGGCTTAGTGAAAAAAACAGCAGCAGCTGTTTGAGTTTAGGTTGGAAGCATTCTCCTTTCTAGCCAGCTCAGGGCAGGAGGTCATACTTCTTACTTGTGCATTCTGTTCCCCTATAGCTGCATTTATAAGAAACAGCTTTAAAATTTTCTCGTGTGATTTTTATTTTAATAATTATGCCAACTATATTTGCAAAGATACTAAAATTACTTCTCTGCTTAACTCTTCTCACAGAGTGTCCTGATGGTTTACTGTGCAATTCCACCATTCCATCTCACTACAAGCGTTACAGCCATTTTCTACTTGCAGCAAGCAGGGCCGGAGATTATCTTGTAAACTCTTTGTCGAACACTTTGGAGAGGAAGATGACATGTTCTGCTGCTCTAAAGCTCAGCTGCTCCCCAGGTCAAGTAGAGCAAATCTCACAGGGTGAGAAACCATCTAAGAGCGTAAAAAATATCCCAAATGATGACTGTACATTGAAGGTTCAGAGTTCACCACAAATGAAGTCTCTAAATTTAATCAGTGAAAGTACTTCCTCTTTTGCACATGTTCAGATGTCTCAAGAGACATTTCAGCATGCAGAGACAGCAGATAATAATTGTGATTTTGAATTTTATGACTTTGTATCTGCTCAGGAATGTGGAGCAGGAGAGGATCCGTGTAGTGAGAAAGATACAAATCAGCTCAGTTTACTACAGTCAAAAGCAGACTTCAGTGAGTGTGAAATTTCTTATTCTCCACTGAGCACTTTTGAGGAAAGTGAAGAGGAAACTGAGGAAGAGAAGGTGAAAATATCACAAAAGAAATTATTCAGAGACTGTAACTCTGAAGATGAAGGCTGTAATTCTGTGATGTTTAAAACATTTGATGGACTTCTCTTACAGCAGAAGCCTCAGGATGAACATACCAAACCAAGAGATTCCGTAATTAAAAGCAAACACTGTGAGGAAGTTAAGCCATTGGACTATTTAGATCATGGTGTAAAAACTGTTCCTCAGAGTCACCGGAAGTTTTGTAATTCAACATGTGTAGATCATGAGCAAGAGACACTAGCCAGTGCAGCCTCTTCTTTTAACTTGGAGGAGGCTGAAGAGCCTGAATTGATTTCCTCTGCTGCTAAATCAGGTGATACAGAGTCAGAAGATACTGGTGCTTGTGCTTTGGATTCTGCATGCCTGAGTTTTACTGAAGCGTCATCACTGCTACCCAGGGAAGGTGCTAGGTCTCTTCTGACTCAGAAGAGTAATGCTTTGAGGGAGCCAAGTAACATTTTAACTAATGCAGATAAAATGCCTTCCAATGCAGTTGAAAAAACAGCTTGGCAAGAGACTTTGCAGTCAGTAGTGGAGAAAGAAGGAAACTTTAATACAGCTGCTGTGTGCTTTCCCAGCCCCAACTCTAAAACAGTAACATCTCTTTCTTTAGCAAGTAGGAATGCCAAATACAGTCCTGCCAAAGGACTCAAACAAATGGACATTGGTGTTTTTTTTGGGTTAAAACCCAAAGTAAAAGAGGAAAGCAAAGAAGAGATGTGTCTGAGTGAGAGAAAGCAGATATCAAGTTCAGTAACTCCCAATGGAAAGAGGCCCAGACAGCAAAAAAGGAAAGCTGAAGGGTCTGTGGAAGATGTAGAAACAGTTACTGAAAATTCAACAAAAAATGGAGCCTTTGCAGATGTGAGTTCTGGTGGCCAACAAAGGTGGAGAAAAAAGTTTGAAGCGTTATCTACTGCAGGTGAAGGAACAAGAAAAAAGCACTGCCCTTTCTACAAGAAGATTCCAGGTGAGAGAGAACTGTTGCTTTTTGTAGAGATTAATTTTGGCTTGAGTACTGGGTTGGGGTTTTTTCCTTAATTTAGACTTCAGTATTCTACACTTTTCATAACCGTTTAAATTGGAGCTCATAATGAATTTTCTTTCCTCTGAGTTGATAAAGTCTGGCGTAGGTGCAGATCTCAGAAGAAGGTGTTTGCAGAACCAGAGTTAGCAATGGCTGAAAACAGTGAAATAGTTATCTCACCAAAATGAGTTCAAGGACTGACTTCTCAATGTTTTTGCCACAGCAAAAAGCAGTTTGGAAAGATGTATCTACTTTCTTAAATAATTTTGAATATACCCCTTGTTAATATTCACTCCTAATGCCTGAATTTAATCTTTCACATTGCTTCAGTTGTTCCTGAAAACAGGACTGTCAGTAGCAATTATTTCCTTACCCTAAGTTGAAAGAATGGAGTTCAGTTTTGTATTTGAAATTCAGTACTATTAGAAATATGATTTACTACAACTGTGAAAGCAAAGAAATGAAAACCAAGCGGATGAGTTTAGTTAAGGAAACAGAAGAATTTATCAGGATCTCCTCAAGCAGTTACATGAGTTACATGCTGATCGATCAGTGGCTTAAAGAGCTTCAAGTCCTCACAGTTCTGTTTACCGCCAAAAGTTTGTCTTAGTCATAGGGAGGTACTTGAGGAAGCCAAATAGAAGTATATTAGCGATCCAAAGTGCAAAGCTGCTTCTTGAAAACTGATGTGTATGTCTTTGTGGGGCTACACCAGCATCATTGCTTCTATGGGCTTAGAGAATTTTCCATATATAATGACTTTCAAGAGCAGGCTCCTATGCCTACAATGCAATTTTAAAGTTGTTTTGTTATAAACTGTATTATCTTTGTTCTGAATTTTGTTACTCCATTTGAAGTCTTATTTGACTGTATTTTCTGTGTTGCTAGAGATACATATTTATCCCAATGGCCTGCGATAGTTCAGCCTCCCTGGGGTTTTGAGTCTGGTCCCTCTCAAACACTTGGGCATTTTTTGGTTTGTGATTTTTAGTTAGCAGACCGCTATGTTGTTTTGGGAGTTACAAATCCATGAAGCTCTAACCTGAAGTAAGTAGAGCCATTGCTAGTTCTAGAAGATCTGGAAAAATTATGTTACATAAAATGAAAAAATACTTGAGTATCGCCAGACGAATTAGTTCTGTGTGCTATTTGGCGGCCTTAAGAAGATGTGAAAGGACCATCTGTCAGTATGTTTGCATTTGAAACAAATATATTTGCAGAGAAAAGGTCTGTCTTCTCTCCAGCCCTCTTTATGCAGCATCATTATACAAACAACCTCACTGAAAGCATACAATGGCAAACCAGTCACGTTTCATCTCGGCAGATAGATTGGAAGCCCCTACATTGCCTGCTTCATGATTACGTTGGTCAATGGGAAACTGAACATGAGCCACTTCAGTGTGCGCTCACAGCCCAGAAACCAACAGTGCCCTGGGCTGCATCAAACAAAGCATGACCAGCAGGTCAAAGGAGGTAATCCTGCCCTTCTGTTCCTGTGAGACCCTACTTGGAATACTGTGTGTACTTCTGGTGTCCTCAGCATAAGAAGGACATGGAGCTGTTGGAGCAAGTCCAGAGGAGGCTACGAGAATGGTCAGGGGGCTGGAGCATCTCCTGTATGAAGACAGGCTGAGAAAGTTGGGGCTGTTCAGCCTGAAGAAGAGAAGCTGTGCGGAGACCTCATAGCAGCCTGCCAGTATCTGAAGGAGGCCTGCAAGGATGCCAGAGAGGAGTTCTTCATCAGGGACTGTAGCTATAGGGCAGGGGGTAATGGGTTTAAATTTAAGCAGGAGAAGTTCAGGTTAGATATAAGGAAGAAATTCTTCACTGTCAGGGTGGTGAGGCGCTGGAACAGGTTGCCCAAGGAAGCTGTGAATGCTCCATCCCTGGCAGTGTTCAAGGCCAGGTTGGACAGAGCTTTGGGCAACATGGTCTAGGATGAGGTGTCCCTGCCCATGGCAGGGAGTTAGAACTGAGCAGTCTTAAGGTCCTTTCCAACCCAAACCATTCTATGGTTCTACATGCTAGCATGTTTTAAGAGGATTATTAAATACAGAATAATTGAATGATTGCAATTTGATTGCAAAATGTATTTTGTTAAGCTGCAGTTACCTGTTTTGTTTTGTGTAAAGATGTTGGTATTAGATTTTAATCTGCATGAACTTTCAGAAATACCAGCAAAATACAGGTAAATATGTTTCATTTGCTTCAGCAGTTGCCATCTGTGTAGGATGCCAGCTGAACAACAGGTATTTGGGAGGCCTGTGAAGGTCTGTGTGTGGACACTTTGTTAAATTTTTATTTAGCAAGTGAAAATCTTTTTTGTGACTGACTCGTACACAAACCATGCTCATGCTTAAATGCCTCCTTCAACTGAGTGCAGTGTAGCTGTGTTACCTTTTCATTTGGAAGAAAAAGAAAAAAGGAACATCTAGTTAGAAACTAGTTCTGAACTGTGTAAGTTTGCTGACTGGCTTCACTTCCCTTTTTGCTTTAGGAACTGGTTTTACAGTTGATGCCTTCCATTATGGAGAAATTGAAGGCTGCACAGCTTATTTCCTTACTCATTTTCATTCTGATCACTACTGTGGGCTAACAAAAAACTTCATGTTTCCAATCTACTGTAACAAGGTAAGATTTTCCAAGGTTACTGGGTATTATGAAATCCCTATACAGCTATAATCGCTTTTATACTGGTGAAAGTAAACAGATCAGAGATTCCTGTGTGTCCTGTGCTTCAGGCTGCTGAATGGCCAAGACTGCTGTTAGCTGTCATATGTCAAATCAACTCTTCTTCACTTGTAACATGGTAGGGCACCTTGCCTCATCAGCCTCTCCAGAACATGCATCAAAAAACTGTTTCTGATTTACTTTGGAAGTCCCCTGGAATGCCTGTGTTCTGTGTTGCCCTTCCAGTAGGTGTTGGGGTGATGGCAGTCCTCTGTGGTAAGATCCAGGGCCTGTAACATGGAAACTTCTGTTGTTTAAAGAAGGCTTTACCCATCCTCTCTTTTTGACTTGGCAGTCTATAACAGATGTTATTCCCCCTTGTTTGCCTCCTTTCTGATTGCAGTCCATAACCTGTTGGGCTTTTAAAAGTTTGCCTTTTTTAAGACAAGCTTTCTTTCAGTTTGCTTTTTGAGAGGTGAAATGCTACTGAAAGACTTGATTATACCCAGTATCTCATAGTTTCTCATAGTTTCTCTCTAAGCCAAACAGTCTGGCTTTGAGAGCTTTTGTTTCTAAAATAAACAAAGGCTTTTTTTAGATTTTGTTCCTATTCCATATTAACTCCTTTCCCTGTTGTAGATAACTGGCAATCTGGTGAAGAGCAAACTTCGAGTCAAAGAGGAGTACGTCCACATACTGCCAATGGACACAGAATGTATAGTGGATGGGATCAAAGTGGTGCTGCTCGATGCCAATCAGTATGTATTACTGCATTTGTTGTGCAATATTTGTATGTATAGAATATTAAAGAGCTGTACAGACACAGTTTGTATTTTTAGGAGTTTTAGGGGATTTGAAAAAATAAGAGTGAAAATACTTCACATTCCTGAGTTGGCTTAGTAACATGCATTTTCACTTCAGGAATGGATTAGACATGTAGGAGCCTAAATTTCTTACAAGTAATTAGCTTCTGAAAGAGGTGAACTTTGAAGGAGAATAGGCTTTTTTGATCATTTTGATTTAACTTCATTTTGTTTGCTTGTAATGAGTACCTAATATTAACCACACATAGCTCCGTAACCATTAAGTTTGTTGAGAGGTTGAATGATTTTTTTAGTGGTTTGCACGCTTTAATTTTTGGTCTCTACTTGGCAACATCCTACATTTGTTTATCAGATACGTTAGGTTCCTGTAGCTTCAACTGAATAGAGTGAAATCCTCAGCAAAAGAAAAATGAGGTACTTTGGAATCCCAGGAGAGACAAAACCTAACCAACATTTTGAAAATTGAACTTTAAAGATAAACCTGTTTAAATCTGGAGCAAAATTTCTCCTGGATTTGGTGGTAAAGGGTGAGATTTTTGTCCGTTATGCTGGCAATGTGTGGTTCAGTAGCACCAGACTTACAGCCCTGTGCTGTTGCTGTGATGCCTCTTGGTACCTTATTTGGCTATGGGTTAGGGGAAGAGTCCTTTCTCTAAAGTATATATTGTCACACAGGGCTGTATCATGGCTGGTTTGAATATTGCTTATTGTATGATTTGTTTATAGTTAGAGATAAGATTCCATGAAGTCCTTTGAGAACCCTTTCTGGGAATGGAGAAAGCCTTGTTGCTTATGTAATTTGGACAATTCTCATTTTTCTTCTTTGTGTCTCTGATCCTCTGCTTCAATTTAAAAGGCATATAAACCTTAGGTACAGAGTTCAACTTCTTGGAGAGGTCACCAGTTCTGTCATTTGAGCTCTGATTCATGCCATTTTTATTTTTTTTTTTTTGAGATTTCATTTATCCGTTACAGATGATTCGTGTCCAGAATAGTCCCACTCTGGTTTTCTAGTCTGAGCTCTTGCCCTTCAGACAGCTTTGGCAAGGAACTGCAAAAGGCGCAGTTAATGCACTGTGGCCAGTAACAGAATTGTGTTTATAACCAGAGAATTGTGGATGGTGGATAGTGTTTAAAATCTGCAGATAGAATTTAAAAGGAAATGATTCAGTAAGTCCTGAAGGAATGAAGATGTATCTGGAACAATACAATTCTCTTTCTCCTGAATAAGAATCCTGTTTCTCCTTTGAATCAAGTATGGAACCTCAGGGATTGCAACAGAGGCTGCGTATTTGTTGTACATAGAAGACAGAGGATCCCAAAAAGACAGTTAGTCCTTGATTACTGTTGGCGTGGTTTTTTTCCTTTTTTCCATCTCAGCTGAGAACTCAAGTCCAGCTTATCTATGGCCATAAGATTAACTTCAGAATTCCTTTAGAAGCCAGAAACTTCTAGTTAAATTAGGCTGCGTAGTAGGTGTAATTTAAAATGCTGTTATGCACAGCTCCCTGCTACTGAATGTAGTGTGGTATATCTCTTAAGGTGGTTTATCTGTCTAGAGAGCTAACACAGTTTTATGGGGTTTTTTGTCTGTTACAGTTGTCCGGGTGCAACAATGATCCTTTTCTGCCTACCCAGTGGAACTGTTATTCTGCACACAGGAGACTTCAGGGCAGATCCATCTATGGAGCGCTACCCTGCTTTGAGTGGTCAGCAGGTTCACACCCTTTACCTTGATACCACGTAAGTTGTGTTGAATTCCTAGGGTTGGTTTTTTTTCCCAATATAACGCTCTTTTCAATTTAATAAGGCTTTATATGAACCAAATAAATGTAAGTGTAAATGACTGACATAACTGTTTTAACACTTGTTAGCTCTATTAAGTGCTGAATAAAATGAGGGATTTATTTAAAGTCCATGAATGTCTAGCTTGTTCGTCTGTTATGTTGTTATATGAGAGAATAGAAGTGGGTAGTAGAAAAGATGTTAAAGCATTTTCTGAAATGACATTGAGTGGTATAAATTCTGGGTGGCAAAACTCAGAGCTGAACATTTCATGTATGAAATAAGAGTTTCATAGAATACTTTTTATGTGGATTCAACTCTATTGTGAAAAAGGGCGTGGGGGAATTCAAAGAGTGAAAGAATGCCAAATGATTCAATCAGTTGTCCAAGTTTTCATTAGACCTTTCTCTGACTCATATATATAAAATTGTTTTTCTGTGCATGGTGACTAAAGCCCAGCTGCAGACTTTCATTTCAGCTCCATATGTTTCTCCCAATGAATAATGCCTTATGGTATGGTTTGTGTGCATGACAAAAAATAGACATGAGGATGTAATTAGTAAGTGATACAAATATCTAACTTGAAAGAGCACTTGGTATTTATAGAGAAAAAACTGCAGAACTGAGTGTCAGTGGCAGACAAGTGAATAGTTGAAGAGAAAAGACTGATACACTCAATTGGATTTTATTGCAGCAATTTCATCTGGGCTCCTCAGTTTCTAATAAACAGATTGCATGTAGACTGAAATGCTGTAGAAGGTAACATCTTTCTCATTACTTTGTTACTGTATGCATGCAGTTTTGAGAGACTTCTTGGTGAATTCACATCCTCTATTTTGTGTAATGAAGTGGTGTTTCTTGTATCCATGCTCCAGATACTGTAGTCCCGAATACACTTTTCCTTCTCAACAAGAGGTTATCCAGTTTGCTGTTAATACTGCCTTTGAGACAGTGACTTTAAACCCACGTACTCTAGTTGTCTGTGGCACCTATTCCATTGGAAAAGAAAAGGTTTTTTTAGGTATGTAAAAAAGTGTACTGGATCCAAAAACTAAATACCTAAGTGTTAAAAGATATTTTCTTGAAGGTATAAAGGGTCTTTTAGTTGTGATGGTCAGGTATTGTATAAAGGAATTAAATATATTTAATAATCCTACTGCTAGTATTTTAGTTTTCTAATCAGTAAGTTTTAGCTTTCTGAAAGAAATCTTTCTGCCATGTTTACAACCCCCCTTGAATATACACAAGGCCAATCTGGAACCTATTTGATTGTGGAGAGAAAACTGCTAATGGAAATTAAATAATAATAATAAAAAAACCCTGAAAATGAGGTCTTTATGACACTTCTGTTGTTAATAATTTCATGTAGTCAAGAAAAAGCAAAAGGATATAAATATTCTTAAACTTCTATTTTGATAACAGTTTTTCCTTCCAGTTTTCTGTTATGTATTTTCCTGTTTGTTTAGAGTCATCAGTTTTAATGAAAAACATTTTAACAAAGCATTCCCCAAACCAAAGCACATATTTTTTGATTTAATGAAAAACTTGTGTGCTATGCTTCATTGCTTACAGCATTACAGAATCATAGAATCATAGAATGGTTTGGGTTGGAAAGGACCATAAGATCATCTAGTTCCAAGCCCCCCTGCCATGAGCAGGGATGCCTCACCCTAGACCTTGTCACCCAAGGCTCTGTCCAACCTGGCCTTGAACACTGCCCGGGATGGAGCATTCACAGCTTCCTTGGTCAACCCATTCCAGTGGCTCACCATCCTCACAGTGAAGAACTTCTTCCATATATCTAACATGAGCATCCCCTGTTTTAGTTTAAACCCATCACCCCGTATGCTGTCACTACAGTCCCTGATGAAGAGTCCCTCTCCGGCATCCATTAGGAACCAGCATGATTGCCCAAGTGTATACTCAAGAGCAGGCAGGTATTTTTCAGTAGTAAAAATGATCCAGTGATCCAAGCAAAAAAGTTAACTCTTACAGTTTTCTTTATCTGATTTCTTCCCAATTAATCTTAAAGCAATTGCTGAAGTTCTGGGCACAAAAGCAAGCATGTCCCGTGACAAGCACAGAACACTGCAGTGCTTGGAGTCAGCAACTGTGAATTCCCTCATCAGTGTGGACTGGGATGGAACTTTGCTTCATATCCTTCCCATGATGCAAATTAATTTTAAGGTAAGTTCAGAGCATATACTCTGTGGATTATCCTGGTGGTTAATCTTACTCTTGGCTCCTCCCAACCAGTGTTTGGTGCTTTGCAACCTCCTGTCAGATCGTATTTATTTAGCAGAGTTTTGACATGTAGCAATACATTGAAAATGCAGTGCAATTAAACATTAATAACTGTCTCCAAACATGATGCACAGAAAGTGTAATTTCACTTCACTAAGGTGTTTGTACAAGATAACATGAGGGTTGTTCAAAGGCTTGCTCTTTGCGGGCCTTTTTGAAGTAGATTTATGTAATGACTGCAGGATCTGTCCTATTAGCAATTAATATGTTGTGACATGGAGTCCCTGTTTTCAGCCTGTCTTTTACCTGGTATGATGCAGGGAAAGGCTAAAAGGATTTTCTGTCAGTCTGTGTTTTGAGGCAGCCTCTGAACATGGCCACCTTTGGTGTTTGGTAAAGGAATAAGGTTCTTCATGTTCTTCTCAGTTCAAGTGCTATGTATTTATAATCATATTTTCATCTTCTAGAAGAATAATTCCCTCTCCTTATCCTAGAATGATAGAATGCTTTGGGTTGGAAAGGGTCTTAATATTGTCTATTTCCAACACCCTGCTGTGGGCAGAGATGCCTCACACTAGACCATGTCACCCAAGGCTCTGTCCAGCCTGGCCTTGAACACTGCTAGGGATGGAGCATTTACCACTTCTTTGGGCAACCTGTTCCACTACCTCACCACCCTCACAGTGAAGAACTTCCTTTATAGGAAAGAATTTCTTCCTTTTTCTTCTAAAAGAATAATTCTCTCTCCTTTGGTGCTGATGGTTCACGTGGGACTAAGGATACTTGAAAATCAGTGGAAACTTGCACATAAACAAATGCAGACGTTGAGCAAGTTGAAGGACGTTTCATATAAACACAAATGCTTTAATTTTTTCCACACACAGTCTTCTCTGATATTTGTAGCAAGAGCAAGTAAATCAGTTTATTTTAAGACATTGTTTCATGTAAGTTGACTTCAAATGCACATCTCAGTTGAGATTTGAGGCAGTGGCTTTTTGGTGAGAGTTTTTGTGGGAATTTCTTCCCACAAAAGTAAGTAAGTAGTTAGGAAAGGTGACTAATTCCTGGGGGGAAGTATTTTTCTATAAAGACTGCAAAATACAGAATGGCATTAAGGCAAAGCAGGAGGCTGGAGATTAAGGATAACCTGGAAGAAAAACAGTGGTTGCTTACACCTTATGGACTTGGATTAATTTTCCTGCTTTGCTTCAGGCCTGCTGTGCCATCTGAAGCAAATCCTTCAGAGCAAGATGGTATTTAGCTGCAGGACCAGTCAATGTCAGAGTAGACCTAAAAAGGAGAAAAAGAGGCTTTATGATTTGGATGGGAGCTGCAGGAGATGGAACTTAAGATATTAATGTTTTAACATTGTTCTATAATCTTTTCCATGGTGGGGCAGAAAATGAGTAATGGCAACGTGTATGGATTTATTTTTAACTTGTTGTGTTGTCTTAAACAGGAATATATTTGGGTTTCTTCTGCAGATTTTGGGGTTGTTATGTGATTCTGCTGTCATGTGTCACACCATGTATGGTGTGCTCACATAGCTGGGCTTTTATGCAGAGGGTGTGATTATACCATGAGAATGTCTGGACAGCTTGGCATCTCAGAGGCAGTTGTATCATGCAGGGTCTTACCTCTGAGAATAGGAGGTTCTAGACAAATCTAGAGCATGCTAGAAGTGATACCTGGACCACAGAAAGGACTAGGAATGATTAAAGGCACAGTCATCTAGTGGACAATGTGGAGAATGTTAAATGCTTACAGATGAGTTCCTGTCTTATTTCTACTCGGCATCAGTAAATAGGAACGCAGAAAAGGCATTATTTTTAAGAATACATCATCTGATCTCTTGCAATCTTGTTCTAGTTAAAGAATGATGAATGGTATTGTCCTGTCTTTACAGACCATGTAATTTTTGGCGCCGGTTCCATGGAACTGGCTGGATTACACTGGGTGTTTTCTCTTGAATTACTGGCTTATTACTGGGGAAGGCAGAATTTTTTAGTGATCCTCATTACTAAATGCCAATAGCTTCATTATCCTCTGGGTCTCTCTTGCCTCTCCTGTTTTATTTGATCCCATAGCCCTCCTCAAAACCACAATTTACTTCTTAATTTGGGCTAATTTCCTGTCTATGTATATTTGCAGCTGAAACTACAAATCCATTAAATCCTAATGGGAAGATTCTCTGTTGAAAGCTCAGATTCAGTCCTGACTTAGTAAACCAAGTACATCTGTGATCCTGTAGAATGCAAATAGCCACTCCCTGATGGCATATTATATTATCCCCCAGAAGCCACAGTTTTATGCCCTATTTTAATTTGTCATGCCCTTTACTAATAGAAAACCCCCCAAACTTGTCTGTGTGCCATGTTTGAGAGTTCTAATAACTATGAACACGATTGTACCAGCATTGAGGTGAGATTTTCAGAACTGCCTGTGATTGAAATGCACAAATCATTTTTTAATGACATTGAAATTGCATCCTTTAACATAAATGTTGCACACTTGATTTAAAACAAAATGTGAAAGCAGATCAGCATTGGTTAATATAATAATCATGGTATTTGAAGTGCTGTATTTAGATTTCATTAGAGCAAGGGGAGCAAATACTTCAATTATTACCTGAAGTTATGTTAATCTTCCAAAAATGAAGTGTGAAGAAGAATTTGACTGCTGCAGTTACATCTGTCATCTAGTGAGGGCTGAACATTTTCAGTGTATTGAGAGTCATGGCAGCCAGCCACAATTCCTGCTGCTGAATGAAACATATTGTGGTTGGGTCTTTTGTGGTTTATGTGCCTGGTTGGATGGATTCTGTATGTTGCTACTGGATGTTGTACTGAAGGTGCCATCAAATGTGGCAGTGTTACAGGCAGCTTTCTACTTCCCTGCTTAAGTTTTCAAGTGTCTCGCAGGTCAGTGACATGGTTTAGTGGTGGTCTTGGCAGTGCTGGGGTAATGGTTGGACTTGATGACCTTAAAGGTCTTTTCCAACCTAGCTGATTCTATGGCTCTATCACAGCCTGCCTATCCCCACCTTTTGTTAACCAGTCTTTATTTAGTATTCCTCTTCTGGCTGCTGATACAAAGTTTATGATTTTGAGTTCTTTCATCTTGTAAGGTTTTCAGACGGAGACTGCGCCTTTAAGGTTTTGTACAGGACACATGCAACTGATTTTCTCTTTTTATAATAATACTGAAATAATACTGTTTGAAATAATACTGACTTCACTTTATCCAGGAATAGGACTGTACATTCTTTACGCTTCCCTTTCATCCTTTTCCAGTCTTAGCTTAACATTAAAGGCTAACTTAACTTGGAAACTTTTTCAAGTTCACTTTTTTTTTTAAAGGTAGTTTCATTCTTATCCTGAATGGAGATATGGTAAAACATGGTTTAGTGCTCTGAGCCATGCACTGTACTCAACTAATGCACAGCTTGCTGTGATTTTTTTGGGTAGCTTAATTAACTCGGAGCACTTCTGGGCATAAGCAGATGTCAGGATCTCAGTGGCACTTTAACTAGATGATTCTACACTGAAGCAAACTTTCACCATCTTTTATCACCACTCAGCTGCCAGAGTGCTGACGTCCAGCTGAGAGGAAGAAATGGATTATTTGGGGAGGATCATCTGTAAGAGGATGTGATTAGGCCTTACATATTCTGATCTGTAATACATGGCTGGTAACATGGGCTTATTCAGATGAAGCAATTGAGATCCTAAGGTACAAGGTGCTCTGCAGATGTAAACATGTATCACTAATAATTCCAAAGTAGATGATATTTATGTTAAAACATGAAAATAAAGTTTAGTCTGAAGCCTCTCCATCATGAAATTTCCAACCTTTAGACTAAAAAGCTATTTAATGGCATTCAGTATATGCTGTGTTCTTTTCACAGGGCTTGCAAGATCACTTGAGTAAGTTTTCTGAGAATTTTGATCACATTCTGGCTTTCAAACCTACTGGATGGACCTACTCTGATTCATGCCTTTCTCTGGTGGATATCAAACCTCAGACGAGGGGAAACATCACCATATACGGTATAAGTGTGGTAAAGATTCACTTTGTGTGGCTGCTTTTTGTATTTTTATTCTGGAAGCTCCAACTGTTCTTGTAATCAATGCTTTTTCTGATAACTCATTAAGAAACCAAACAGATGGTCTCTCCAGGAGAGAGCCATAAACAGGGTAATAGAGAATGCAGTAAATGCAGCTTTTTTACATATATTTTACTCCTGTCCTCCTCATGCAGATAAAGCCTTTCGTCTGATATAGAGAGAGACTTTCAGGGGTAAAGTCTTGGTCTCGCTGATGCTGGTGGCAGTGCAGTTCCAGAGCCAAGATTTCATTCTCTGCCTTACTCATTTGTGGGAGGCTGTGGGTCTCCTTCTCAGATCACCCACCTCTCGGTTGGTGAAGTTAAATGACAGTCACTTAACTAAGTGCATTTGGTGTCGCTTAGTTTGCACTGATAAATGACTCAGTAACTTAATGCAGGGTAGGTTTTCCAGAAGGAAAATCTGGGGTTTCATTTTACTTTAGCTGTAAACTTTAAATCTCAAATAGGAATTAAGAAAAATATATATTATCTAAAGTATTTCTTAGCTGGAAGGCTTGCAACAGTATCCTGGCAAGGAGCTGAGCAGACTGACAGATTGCTGTGATATGTTTCATTTCAGGGATTCCTTACAGTGAGCACAGCAGTTACCTGGAAATGAAGCGGTTTGTGCAATGGCTGAAGCCACAGAAAATCATCCCCACTGTAAATGTTGGTGACTGGAGAGCAAGAAGCTTGATGCAGAAGCATTTTACTGACTGGATGGTTGAGGACAGTGGGCATAAATAGATATAAGGAGGAATGTGTATTTCAGAGGAGATGGGCTGGAGTGGGAACTGTGAGTTCCTGTGTGTTTTATTTAACTCCTTTTTCCTTGGAGTTTTCTTTAGGGAGGATGAAGCTGCCATTCTCCTGAGAAAGCATGAATTTGCATTAAAAAAAAAAGGCACTTTGCTTCCTAATGTACCTACTGCTTATTTTTAATATAACTTAATAACTTTTTTACAACTACATATTTCAGGTTAGTTTTATCTTACTCTCTTCTCCCAATTCTTTGTTTTCCTCACGTTTTGGAGATGCCCAGATGTAAAAGCTGTGGAAGAAACCACCTCCAGGTTAATCATTTCTGGAAAGGTATGATTGTAATAATAAATGAGACTATATTAAGCTTATACCACATGCTGTCAGTTCAGGCTTCAGAGAAGCTGGTTTCAGGAGACAGAACTAGCTATTGCAATTCAAATCTTGTAAGCAAACTGTACCTTGTGAAAGGACTGGTTCAGCTTTTGCAGTGTATATACTTCAGAGAATGCTTTTTATATAAAGATATTGGTACCTACTCAAGATTTTCTGATCTTATTTAATAAAGAACTCTCATGAAGCTTGTGTGTTCTTTCTGAGCAAAATGCATTTCTTTTCAGTTGCTACTCTTGAGAAACCTGGCCTGTAGTATCTGTGGTGAATGTGCTGTATATGTTGCTCTTGCATCCTGGTAGTGCTAGTTCTCAGCACGTGCTCCAAGCACAGAATCATAGAATAACAGAATGGTTTGGGTTGGAAAGGACCTGAAGATCATCAGGTTCCAGCCCCCCTGCCATGGGCAGGGACACCTCACACTAAATCATGTCACCCAAGGCTGTATCCAACTTGGCCTTGAGCACTGCCAGGGATGGAGCATTCACAACTTCCCTGGGCAGCCCATTCCAGTGGCTCACCATCCTCACAGTAAAGAACTTCTTCCTTATATCCAATCTAAACTTCCTCTGTTTAAGTTTTAACCCATTACCCCTTGTGCTATCACTACAGTCCCTAATGAACAGTCCCTCCCCAGCATTCCTAAAGGCCCTCTTCAGGTACTGGAGGGCTGCTATGAGGTCTCCACGCAGCCTTCTCTTCTCCAGGCTGAACAGCCCCAACTTTCTCAGCCTGTCTTCATACAGGAGGTGCTCCAGTCTCCTGATCATCCTCATGGCCCTCCTCTGGACTTGTTCCAACAGTTCCATGTCCTTTTTATGTCATCTTGAAGCCCTGTATAGATCTTAACACTGATCAGACTTAGATAGAATATATGGATAGAATGAGGAGAGGTCTGTGCTTATGAGCTGGACTGGACTGGCTCTATTGCTATGAGGAGGTCTGATAATCAACCATCAAATGTCTAGGGCAATACAAGAAGGCACAGTAGTACTTCCTTCTCTCCATATGACCAATTCTGTCACTGACCATTTCTATTCACTGTAAAGTGACACTGCCATCTTAGAAAGGAAGGGAATTTCTAGATGCTCAGTTCACCTTAGCCTGAAGTCAAGTACCAGCAGGTTGCTGGACAACTCTACATCCTCAGTCACCTCTGCCTTAGAAGACAACTTTCACCTCATAATTTTGATAATGGTGATCTTCTAACAGCCATTTTCTTGTCGTATATTAAGAGCAAAACCTAAGGTCCTCCAGAACAGTCTCTTGCCAGCCCACGGTGTACGTCAGAAGACTGCCTGTTCCATGAAAGTTCCCTCTTCCCCTCAGAGATACTTCCTTTATACTGCAAAACATTTCCAGTAGCCAGCCTTGTTCTTCCCACCACATGCAATACTCTGCCAATATTACATTAAAATCCCAACATTCTGTTGACCAGTTGAGCTAGCCAGAAACAGTAACTACCACAATTAATTGTATTAAATGGATTCATAATGTCAGAACAAATTTAACTTAGTTTTCAGGTTTTTTCCTGGACTCAGACTGTGATCTGTGAACTGCCAAATAAGAGGAAAAATGGGAAGCAAAAACTAATCAAGCTTTAAAATTAATTCAGTGCATTTTGGATATTGTTTGTATCATTTTAGCTAAATTGTGATTTCCATGCAATCTGTGGTCGGCCTCAGTATAAAAATAAATCATCATGTGGATCACTTTGAATACAGTTTTTAATTTAATTCCACAGTGTCAGTGAGATACATGATGTCTGGAACTACTCTTGTGAGACAACCTTCACTTTTATAATACTCAGATGAGTGAAAAATCTACTTAGATTTTTATAGCCTTTATAAAACCTGGTTGACAAATCAACATCTGCATATTACAGAATATTTTGTTCCACTTTTTGTGTTTGTATTATCTTTTTTGAATGACTACTGAGAGATCAAAGAAGTAACTAAAGACTGGACAATATCTACAAAAAATGCCTTTTAAAAAGTTATTTGTTTAACCAGTTAAACCCATTTTAAAATGTGATCAAACACTAGATTATTGTACACAGTGAAAAAAGTACCTTGCTCACTTTTCAAAAGGGTACATTCAGCTAATATACATTTAGACCATCTCTGTTATAGCTGACTGTGCTTGATGGCAAGAATTACAGGGTGATAGTGGTAAGTGAACAGTGTCCTTAGCTTCTTTTTAATTTGGTGTGAAGATAGGAAACTAAAAATACCTTCCAGAGTGTCCTGGGTTCAGCAGTAGCAGTCATTTTTCTCCTTCTTAGTAGCTGGTGCAGTGCTGTGGTTTTGACTTTCAG
>JANEXQ010028972.1:5474-31025 GCA_026283885.1 Poicephalus gulielmi | reverse complement strand
ACTGTTCTTATCTCAACCCGTGGGAGTTGCGTTATTTCGATTCTCCTCCCCATCCCTCCGGGATTGGGGAGGGGGGGGGTGGGCGCGGAAGGACAGGTTGTGGGGGGAAAACGAGCAGGCTATATGCTTTTCTAATTTACAACTAAGCTTAAACCACGACAGTTCTTTTGGTGCCCAACGTGGGGCAGATATAATCTTTCGTGATAGTAAAGGTCTTCAAAATGTTTTAAAGGGGAACAAAGTATTTTACAGCTAAAGTGGCTTTATACTGGAGAACAAATCAATTTGGGAGTTGTGTGTCTATGGGAGGCGTATTCTAATTTATTTCTTCTTGCATTAAAAACACTCCTGATAGCAGTTTTTCTAACACTGTTGACATGCTGAAGACTCTTGGGAAGTTCCGATCTTCTGAAGTTCTTTACATAAGTAACACAATATGTTTATATGTATATATGTTTATAGAAAAGGTCATTCACATTTTAAATTTTTTGGTAAAAATGGAAGTATAATATGGAAAGAGGTATGTATTATCCAAATAAGTTAAGGTGGATTTTTCCTTTGATTGAATCTGAGAAAAAACACTTGTAGAAATAAATCACAGTTCTCTGTCACATGCAAATATTCGCCAAAGGTAGGTTGCCCTCCTTATATTGGAGTTGAATCACTCTGAAGACAAGGTCTAAACACCTTTAAAAACTATCTCAGATGTAAATACCTTTAGCGTATTGGTGAACAGAGATCAATTATAAGGCTCCCTTCAGCCTTATGAGTCTTATGGTTTAATTCCCACAAGTTACTTGGAAAACCTACTCTGCAAGACTGAATTATTTTGGGTTGTCTAACAGTGAGAAGAATTACTCACTAAGGAATTCTGCAAACATAATAATTGGAACACTAATTTACTTCTCTTCTTGAACCGATAAATTGTTTCCTCTTTTTGCACATGCTTTGATTTGCTACGCACTCATTCTTTCACTGATTCTTTTCCTCTGAATTATTAAGCATTTATCTTCCAACATTCAAATTCCCAATTATAACATTAAACTGATATAAATAACTTTTATGCTTCTATTTATTTCTGTTTAAATCTCCCTGTTGAAAACCAAACCAAACATTTTACTGCCCCAGAAACAGGTTAAAGGGAAAAAGCTGTTTGTTTCTACACAGTGCTGAGTTTACAAGCAAGCTTCCTGCTGACCTTCTTTTGTTGAATTTTTTGCTTACACTTTGCTAAGTAGTTGCCTAACACAAATGAATGCATGTTTGGAAGAGTGCAAGATGCTCATCATCTTAGTACTTCATGGCCATAAACACAAAAATTTGCCATGGATATCTTGGTATCTCTCAATTTGTTTGCAATTCACCAGAAGCAGACCTTTATATTGGAAAATTGTTCCAGTATAGAACTGATATACTTTAAGGTCTAAAATCACCAGGAAATTCAACATTTCATGTAAAATCTTTCATTTAAAATTTTATCATACCTTTAATCAGTTGAAGAGTTTGTATTAAATTTGCTTAGCCTTGTGTTCACATATTTAGTACAATATGTTTTTCTTCTTTGTTAACTCCTTGAATAATACAAATTCTAGCAGATAATTTACTACATTTCTGTGAATATGGAGAAAATTATTTTATTATCTATTTTGTTGGAGGCAGACTGAGCGTCAAGACAGATAGCAGCTGTTTAAAAGCCATTTACTTTCAACCAAATTGCACTGTTGGGTTTGTTCAGTTAGTGTTAAAGATTCTGGAGCTTCTAAATGAGAAAAATATTCTCCTGATAAAGAGTGGTCTGAGGTTCTGCTGTAACCATGTTGCTTGGTATCAAATATTGTCAGCTGCTTTTTGCAGATTGATGCTTCACAAGAATTTGCTGGGTCTTAAGGAACTCTGTGAACAAATAGTTCCTTATTTTAATAACAGACTATTTTTTGCCCCAGTGATGTCAGGCCCCTCCTTCTGGTGAATCAGGTGGATACCTCCAAACTTTTTAATCTTTGAGAATCTGAGTTCAATTTAGCCCACCAAATAGAAAGCTTGCAAACCAACTATAATTCCATTAATCTCTGTCTGCATAATTTGCCTTATTTTGATTTCCAAGCAAAAAACCAACCACAGAATTTGTTCTGAGGTTTGTAGCAAAACATTTTGCAGCTTTTCTATTGATACCATTTTTCTAGGGCATGTATGCCTGTTCAGGGAAGCAAATAATTGCTAGTTCAATGATGCCAGGAACTAGCTGTCCTACCTTAGGTCTATTTATTTTAAAAAATAAAAAAACCTTCTGTTGCAGTTGTGCCTGCAGCCTTAGTTTCCTCACAAAAGGTAAATCAATGGCTTTAACAGTCTTTAATTGGAAATTTATTTCTTCTAGAAATGAAAGAATCTGGAGAACAACAGCACAATGTGGTTTGGAAATGAAAGGATTTTACTTAAGCAGAACAGGAATAATTAAATTATTTATTTTTATTCTTTTTTTAAATTAGGTCAGCATGCAATGTTTCAGTCACTAATGAATGACACTTCAATTTAAAAACATGTAGTGGAATGAAGTCTTCTAAGCTATGATTATGAGAATAGTACTGTGACTGATAAGCTGAACCTACTTTTTGGTAACTCTAGTTGCCACATTAATAGATCTTTTCAATGTTTCTTTGTTATAAACTTTATCTAAAATACCAATGGAGTTCAGTGTAGCTTTGCTTGTTATTATAGCTTTTGTGAGGGGCCTTCCAGTGACAGCAACAAAAAATTTTCATTGATGAAAACAAAAGAGAGAATGTTTACAGATAACAAGTCTGCAATCCTTAAAATTTTATTCCAGCCTTATGAAAATGTAATTGATTTGGATTTCTACAGTGACAGATGGGTGTTAATTTCTACTTTCTTTAAACAGATTTCTATACACTTTAAACGTACAATTTTTACTTTTTTTTGTTTGTTACTAAAATTGTGGTTCTTTTTTTACACAGTAAAGAAAATTACTCTCAAATTATCAGAAATATTGAGTCACTGAAACCTTGGCGTATTTTAAAGACAAAAACTAAGGTAATAGTGAACATGTGAGTAATTTGAATGTATGAAGAAACAGTATGGAATTTAATGTTTACCCTCACCGCACTTTAAAAAAATTTTATTTCAGGTTTGAATGAGCTTTGCAAAAATTGGGACAGCCTACTTTGAATAAATTGAAACAAACTTCAAAAACCATTGCATCCTTTATTATTGTAATACCTTATGTTGTATGCATGATGCATAAATAGAATAATGAAATGCAGAAACTCCATGTTAGTTTAGACCCTTCAAACTGCAACTTCAGACAGGAAAGACTGGCTTATGGAGGAGAAGATGTAGCTTTAAACATTGCATTTCTCCAGTCTTTTAAGCTGCTGAAGATTGCCCATTTCTCATCATAACATCTAATGTAATATAGTCAAAGATGTATTATATAGCTTGTGGAGACTTTTTGTGGTTCTCCACTTGACACACTGTAGCATTTGAGATTTCCTCCTGATAAAAGGGCATCTCAGTAATTTGGAACATTTGCTAAGTTTCAAGTTTTAAGCTAGATGGACATAGAGCTTTTCAAATATACAAACCAAGGCCATGCTTTGGCTTGACACTGTCCTGTTATTCTGTGTACTCATCTCTGGCATGTTCCTGACACACCGCTGAGCAGTACTGGCTAGAGTTTTCTCCAGAAGCACATAGTATGGGGGTCCTGAAAGCCAGCAGCCTTTGCGTACAGCTTGCTTATTCTTACCTTAGTGAATAAGAAAATATTTTTTACATCTTTACTGCTTTGATAACATTAACATGAATGTTGCTAAACATGTTGGTGGCTGCTGTTCTCACATAAGGAATCATAGAATGGTTAGGATTGGAAAAGACCTCAAGATCATCTAGTTCCAACCCCCCTGCCATGGGCTAGAGCACCTCACCCTAAACCAGGTCGCTCAAGTCTCTGTTCAACCTGGCCTTGAGCACTGCCAGGGATGGAGCATTTACCACGTCTTTAGGCAATCTGTTCCAGTGCCTCAACACCCTTGCAGTAAAAAACTTCTTCCTTGTATCTAACTTGAACTTCTCCTGTTTAAGTTTGAACCCATTACCCCTTGTCCTATCACTACAGTCTCTGATGAAGAGAAGGGTGCTTGTATTATTTATTGACAAGTGTGAAGTATTTTGGCTGTCAGGTTGTTTTGTTTGCTGTTTGTTTTGTTTTTTGTTTGTTTTGTTTTTTTTCCCCTGAATGTAACCAACTATAAGAATTAATGACTCTTTTAATCATTTATCTGTATTTATAGTTTGCCTGTGTGCCCAAGGATGAAGTACAAGTACTCTAACTACGGAATTCAAACAGAATTGCATGTAATCGCCTAAATATTATGTGCATTTAGGTATGGAGATTGAATTCCAACAGTAAGAATAATGAAAGTGTGTAAAAAGATGCAAGGTAATATCCCTTCACTGTAATTATAATCTTTGAAACAACAAACTATAACAATTGTATTTGGAATTCAAGTGTTGTGGCACTTGCTACATAGGCTAAAGTAGTAGGTCTACTTACTCTTATGAAGATCATGACAAGTAGTTTTTTATGTTGGTCTATGGATATGTGTCACCTTTTTAATTGTTACTTGAAAAGGTTAATCATAATGCTGCATGGCAATTCACAAAAACTTTGAAAATCTGCTGTGGTCCAGAAATCATATGAATATAATCCATCCATCCATCCATCCATCCATCCATCCATCCATCCATCTACCTCGGTTTAATCTTTGTCCTGACAAAGAGAGTGGTAAAACTCTTGGCATGCATTATCAAATTAAAATCCTAGAATTGTACTTTATATGCTTAAGAATTTTGTTAAATTATAATTGATAGTGAAGTCAATACTCAGAGACTTCTCTTAAGGTCTGATCTTGTTTATGTTAACTACATAAAAATGAATTTATATAAATGGGCCCTGCCTCTCCAGACAGAATCTTGCTAAAATGCTTAATTCTTGTTAATTCAAGGGCCATTGATAATTACATTTACATAATTAATGTGGTTTAATTTTAATACTGCTTATGCTGAACACTGAGTGTCAAGACTGAATGACTTTACACTAAATGACATAAGAAAATTAATAGATTTTTGAATTGTTCATTTAATGGGCAAAAAATTGTGTAGAGGGCTGCTGAATGTCCTCCCACTACATTCTAGTCAAAACATATGTTAATTGACTTATGCAGTTGCTAGCTGAAGTATACCTCATAAGGAAGTGTTTGACATTTGTAGCTCAGAGACATGTCATTTGAATGTGATTAGGTTCTGTTTGCTTCTTCATTTGTCAACATGAAATGAGCAGTTGTGGTTTAGAAAACAATCTGAGAAGTTCCTGCCTTGCTTCATGCTGTTTAGTAAGTGGAATAGTTGTTTATACCAGCTGTTCACTTCATGTTAATAATTTAACTGTGTCAAAACCAGACAGAATGAGGACATTACAAAATGGCTTTAACTCCCATGTCATGACTAGGACCACCGACATTAATGGGTAATTTACAATTTCAGCTCTTTGGATAAACACGGCGATTTTTTTTTTTATCCGAAATATTTTTAGATAGACTTTTTATGGGAAACTGTGTCAAAATTCCTTTTCTTGTTTTACAAACTGTTTAAGTTGAAACATGTTTCTGGATCTAACTAAAAACTGAAAAAAACCCCAACAAAATCACTATTAGCAGTGACAAAAATCAAACAAAGAAAATGTTTATGCTTGAAATAGGATTTCCCTCAATCTGGGTGGAGGCCTCAGCCATCACCTGAGTGGTGCAGTCCCCTCCACAGGATCTGCAACCTTTGCTCTCATGCAAGTGCCCACTATTCTACCTTGAGGACCATTTAGGATGTGAGACAGATGTCTCCTTTAAAAGGGTGCCCTGCCTGCTTGAACTGCTGCATCTCATTTTATCCATTCAGGGGCGGTGGTCGTCACTCCTGGCGCTGTTCGCTGAGTCAGGTGCTGTATCAGCAAGAGCTGCTGGCTCCAGAGCCCCACGGTCCTGACAAGGGCTTGGGGCTCCCTTGGTGGATCTTGCTCAAGAAAGAGACTCCCGGACAGTGTTTTCCCCACTTTCTGGTGCTGAAGGTGTCCTCTCTGGAGATAGCCACTTCGATAAAATCAGCATACCCTTACTTTATCTAGGTTATGTTTATACCAAGGAATGAAGTACCCTAGGTGCCATTTGTTATTTAGGAGGAGAATATTTCCATGTTGGTGCTCTTTCTCCCACGCTAACTGATGGTAAGAAGAGAGAATGGTTTGGAATATCTCAAGCACCCTCACGGTGCTGTCACCTTGGCTCTAAGCAGATTTAGAAGGGGCAGATAGAGATATTGGCTCAGTGTGGAGTTTACTCTAGCTAATCCCTGGGTTAGACTTTCCATAGCAGTACACAGCATAACCTTGGTGAAGATGGACAAGAGGAGCTTTATGTGTCAATATTTTCTTAAGAAAAATCAATTATGGGTTTATTAGGATGTCCTGTCTCTTCATTTTGACTGCATCAGGCAAATTCGCCATGCTGCATGGGAGGAGAAATGGTTTGCATGATCTGGCCTCAGAAACCTGTGCCTTCTTTTTCCGGAGAAAGACTGTTTCCTACCCTTACCCCTCATAATTGTGTTCACTAGTTCTGGGACTTGACCCTAAACTTGTTACTATTTGTCCAGAAGAAACCAAAATGCATGACTTCTTAAATCTGCATGGAGGCTTGTGAAATGCTGTTGTGGTGTCAAAAACCATGTGCAAAGTAGTAAGAACCCTTTAAATTTTAAGTATTTTATATTCATGTTGGCTAAAGTCTAGTGAAAGAAAGGCTTACCTCTCCTATGGTACTGACATTCTGTATTTATTTCACTTCCTAAGCAGGTGCTTTGCCTGAAGAAAGCCAACTGGTGAAAACATAAGCACAGCACCTGGTCAAGAAATTAAATAAACATGCTATATCATCTGAACATGTGAGTCAAGATTTTGCCTACTTTTGACTTCCATCGCAACCTGCAGCCTTTAAAATAGAATCTTAAATGCAAAGTCCGTTCTTTTAATGGATTGCTCTTCCTGGTGAGCACTGCGCTCAAAACATTATATGCAATATTAAATTGTAATGACCTTACACTGGATATGAGATATCTGTTTATCATACATAAAAGCCCTTTCAGAAGTTTTTATTGCCTGCGGCTGAATGATCTTCTGTCCTATGTTTTCTGACAGGATACAGTAAAACAACTGTTGCTAAACTTTCTGGATGCTGGGCCTTATTTAGGTATTTATTTAGTTACAGTTGCAAACCTAGAGTGCATTGCAAACCTTTCAGAAGGGAGGTTTGACAGCATAGATAGAGCTGAACATCTAAATGAGAACTTTAAATATCTATGAAATGTAGAATCATAGAACGGCTTGGGTTGAAGGGACCTTGAAGATCATCTGGTTCCAACACCCCTGCCATGGGGAGGGATAATTTCCACTAGAGCAGGTTGCTCAAAGCCCCAGCCTGGCTTTGAACACTGTCAGGGGTGGGGCAGCCACAATTTCTCTGGTTATCTGTTCCGGCGCCTCTCCACCCTCATACTGAAGAACTTCTTCCCAATATCTAATCTTCCCAATATATAATAAATTTTGCTGTGCAACTTCCTTCCTACTGTAAAGGCGACAACAGGTTATTAACAGGGACAAGCAACTCTGGGTACATGGGTGAAGGCTTTCATCCACTTACAGGTTTTGGCAAGGATATTCAGAAACAGTGTTAAGTTAAAAGCAGCTGAAGCGGACATATCATCACCAGGACTGGTACAGCCTGGTGTTTGAAGTGTAGCTTGCTTAGATCATATATATTTGTCAGTGTTGCCATGTACCACTTTATAACGAAGCATTGCAATACCCAGCAGAAGTACAAAAGTAAACCATTAATGGGTCCTTTTTTCACCTGTTTTAAGCCACCTAAAATGGAATAATCTTGCTCTAAAATAGTCCACCTTTTATCCTTTATAATCAAAGAGAACATGTGCCTTCATAAAGTAACTTGTCTCATCTGGTTTTGATGCTGTTTTTGAATGAGGTGAGGTATCCTCAGCTGGTCCTTATTTCCTCCTATTTGCTATAAAAAGAGTTACTACAAAGTTGTAAGAGACCTGGAAAACTTACTATGAGCTTCAACATTAACTGAAATGAAGTTAATCTCAGTTGATGACAAGAGAATTGGAAGTACTTCAGCTTGAGAGTTACTCTTCTGCAAGCAGGATTTGTGCAGATGAGGCCTTCAGCAACATAGTTTAGTGATGGAGTTGGCAGGGATGGGTAAATGGTTGGACTTGAACTTAAAGGTCTTTCCCAACCTGGTTGATTCTATGATTCTATGTAGGAGAGGGCAGATGTGGAATCAATGATTGCAAAGTGAGCTGCAAATGTAAGGATTTAGGCACTCTTTTCTTAAAGTTGTCTAGAAACCTGGGCTTGAGAAGACCTTTCCCAGTAAAATACATGAGGTATCCAGGTTTTATCTTCTGCTCAAATTTGGCAGAGGAAGTGAGTAACTCTGATCACTATGGGACGACCACCTGGGGTTTAAAGTTTAAGAGTATCATCCAGCTCTACTACATGTTTTGCGCTGCCCTCATTTTGAAGTGTGTGAGCTGAAAGTGGTTTTGTAAGCAAGATGGGGGCAGAAATGCTTTTCATAACTGCGCTTTGGAAAATGGAGAGCCTGGCATTGTCAGGACTCATATAGTCATAATTACTTACAACTATTGAAGGTTAAGTGGGGTTCTTTTTGGTTTTTTGAGGGGATTTTTAGGGGGTTTTTTTGGTTTTGTTTTTTTTTTGTGTGTGTGTGTTTTTTGTTCTCTCTTTTTTTTTTTTTTTATGGAAACGCGGATTCCTGAGGAGTCTTTGTGCATCCTGGCTTTAACAGTGTTTTATTCTGAAGCGGCAAAGTTTGCATCTACTTTATTTAGATTTATGATATTGTGGGTCTATGTTTATTTATGATTGTGAGCAGCGCTAGTGACTAATAATTCTGTCTTCATTTAGCACCATAAAAAAAGAAACTGAAAAAAATAGCCATTTGTGAAATGGTTGTCAATGTTGCTTGCCTTGCAATGCCGTTCCCAATAGTTTAGTTTTAGAAAAAATAATTATGCTTGTTGCTCTAAGGTATGTGAATTCTTTGCACATTTTTGGGGTCCATCTGCAAAGAAGAAGAAAATGCTGTCTGTTTCTTTTTACTGCCTTAGTCCTAATTTCTAAAGCTTAAGTATGGCTATATTTCAAATTAGATTCTTATCCATGTTATGGACTTCTAAATGAATTGCACTTCAAATAGAAGTGAAGAATGATCATACAGGGTTATAAATGAGAAATTAAAATATGCAAATAATGTCTGTATGAAATAACAAATTATAGTGACATACCATATTTACCAGTCCTATAATTTATAATTGTGGTATAGATTAATGAAAAGTAATAACAATTGTATGTATTTTTCTTCTTGTGCAATGGAACTGCTTTTCTAATCTCTCTTGCTACTGTTAGATCATGGAAGGTAGGATAGTCTTCATGAAACCTGTGGTAATAAAAACAAACTTTTCACAAATGTTTTTCACAAACAGATATTTTAAAATAATGAGAGATTTCTATTAGGCATTGTGGAGGGTGAGGACAGGGTCAGCAGTAACTCCTAAAAATGACAGGGTCTGTAGCAACACTGTTTCTAAGGAAAGTGGATTTTTTCCCCCCCCATATTTCTAGACAGGTGAGTGACTCATGCTTATGTGAACATGGTCGGGTTTAGTGGCATAAGCTTCATGCGGCTCTGGCATCCATTTGGGTGCAGGACTGGAGAGCTGCTCAGCATTTCTCTGGTAATGACAGCAAAAGAGTATTCTTGTCGGCTCCCAAAGTGACGTTAAAAAATGGAAAAGTCTATTCTGTACGTAGAACAGCAAAGACTTGTACCATGACCTATTAGGCAGCGAATGTTTATCCCTGTTTATTATCACAGATAATAGTTATTGAGAAAAAAAAGATACAGGCAGTCCCCAAGATAGCTCAAGCCCACAGATCACTGCCCAATAGACATTGCAAGGGAAGACAAGCAAAGTAGCTCTGCACCTTAGGGCAAGGATATCAAGCATTAATTTTCTTTTCATGTTGGCACCATGATAAAGATGCTGTGGTTTAAAGATCTTGTCAAAAATCAGATGTATTTTTTTCCCAGTGCAGTGTGATACATGACTGTGCTACTTCTGAGTATGATAATGTACTGAGGTTCTAATTTTTCTCAGAAAACTCTTTCTTCCAGCTGTTTTAAAATTATTTTTATTAATGAATGTGGGCTGGAATTTCCATAGGAAAATCCAGACTACTAAAATTGAAAATATGTAACGAAAATAAAAGTTTTGATACAAATTGTTTATAAAAACGTATTGTAACTTTTAATATTGTAGAACTTTTTACTGCAAACCACTCAAAATAAGTAATATTGATGAAAATATTGTTTTGAATTTTAAAACCTTGGTTTGAAAACTGAAATGTTATTTTTCAGCTGCCCTGTAGAAAAGCATTCTCCAAAAATGTATTTGGATGAAACACTATCTTTGTAACAGAAAAATGCACCTTCAATATTTGTCTATCATCTCTAGCATCAACAGAAAGGTAACATTGCTAGGAGTGAGTCAGATAGATAGCTGTTCTTGTGCATTCTGTGGAAATAAAAAGTGCTGGAGACAAAAGTGGAATTCAAATGTGAGAAAAGTATAGAATTACATTTAGGTTTCTCATTCTTCCTTATGCTAAATAAGTATTACCCCTCTTCGCATCTTAAAATTGAGACAACAAATTAAATTTTCATCACTTGCAGAAAGCCTGGAAAAACCCTAAAGTTTCAGGCAGCATTTTAAGAGATGAACGAAAGCAAAGCATATATAACATTATAAAGTTGTATTTACCTTTGCACATACGAGCTATTTTTGTAAGAGACAGATCATTTATAACCATTAAATTCTTCATCCAGACTGCTGACACAACAGGGACAATGTGATTTTTGCATACTTTTATTTCCTCCACTTTAATGAAGAGGAATTGCAAGATGGCTGCATCCCTGAAGTAATTTTTCAGTGTGGGTAAAACTGAAATAGGCAGCAACCCTAACGAGGAAAGATGAAAGGGCATCACCACTTAATTCATCTCATTATTGGCTCTTAAAATAGAGATAAATGAGGGAGAGAGAAAAAAAAGGGTGGTGAGACAGGCATGCATTTCATTTCTGAGTGGTTATCATGCCAAAGCAGGAAGCACGTCTGAGTCGGGCTGCGAGTGTGAATTCTGGAGCTCCATTCCCAGCTGGCAGAGACACCAGCGCAGCATTCGTGCTGACTGCAGAAGGGCACCTCCAGGAATGTGATTGCTTTAATTGTACCCTGCCTGATCTCGCTTAAAATAATTTCAGATAGTCTACCAAAAATTAAAGTTCAGTTGCCAGATCTGCTGTTCCAAGTTGCATGCCAAGGGCCTCTCCCTAAATAACAGCAACTTTTGGGCAGGTTCTGTGGGAACCATTTCCTGTAGAGCTGAAATCTCTGCGTCCAGAACAAGCAAAACTACCCCACTTCTACACCACAGAGGCTTCATCTACTGTGTTTAACTGAAAGAGGCAACCTTTACAGCATTGCCCAAGTGGCAGAGGTCATTCACTCTTTGTGTATTCTTCTAATTATAAAGTAGTCAGAACAAATTTATTGACCCATAAATTTTACACTAAAGTGTTATAGTCATTGATCTGCATTCCTTCAGCATGTACATAAGGGTGGTGGAGGAGATGCAGAGACACTGACTCCCATGTTTATTGTTCATTTGCATTTCTGTCCTATGAAATGATGTTGAATATCCAGCTTTCCCCTCAGATGCTTCACTACCACCTCACCCACTGTGTCCCCTCAGTGTGTGAGAAAAGGCATGCAGTGTCATTTCTGACCCAAAGGATATACTTTTGCTTTGATGGGTATCAACCATTGTTAGTTAAATTGCTTTAGATAACACATCCCAAAAAATCTGGTGCTATAAAGAGCATGTGAATGCTTATTTTTCTAGTACGAAGACATACACGTGGCTCATATTTGGAGGCAATTAAATATTTTGCAACTTCTAATTTTTTTCAGTCTTTCAAGCAGATTTACTGTAGTCTTATTTGAGATTTGTGTTGCTTTTATCCAAGTAACATTAATGATGCCCTTAATTGGGCCAGGAGTTTCTCATAGCCATAGAGTACCCTAGGTCCATTGCAGGATACTGTTCCTATTTGAAACATTACAGAAGTAAGGAGGAAGTCCATGGTGGTCTAGCACCATAAATAGAGTAATTTTAATGAGAATAATGTAAGAAATGTAATATAAATAGAATAATGTAAGTAAGCAGAACTCTTGATCATTAATCAGTATTTCATTTTAATGGCACTTATGCAAAGAAATAACATAATTACATGTAGTAAGCAGCATCTCTACATGTGCATTTGGTAAAGAAAAATAGTGGAAATTTCTTTAATAGAAATTCTTTTCCTGAGGAAAAGGTTACTTTTATTAGAATTTCTTCTTGCACCAGAAATAGAACATTAAATCTCAGTAAGCCATAATGAACAGTCTAGCGCTAAGAATGTCAGAGAAATGAAGTATCTTGTTTTCCCAATAAGCAAGCATAAAATTTTTTTCCTGTTCTTTCTTCTTCAGAGAGAAATGAACCATTGCTTCAACTTCTTCCCTTTCTATTTGTGAACCTGAATGTTTCCAAACTATACACACATACGTATTTAACCTCAAATCTCCTTTCACATTCTTAACTTGGAAGAGCAAGGGGCAATATAGCAGCATAAAATGTCCTTCTTTACTGAGAGCATATCTTCCTTATTCCTTCATCCATAATCACTCTTTCTTGAGCTTAGTTTTTTTCCTTTCTTTGATCAACAACCCCCAGTAAAATTGCTCATTGAAGAATCATGTTTTTTGGGCACTCCAATTAAACTTTTTGTATTTTAAAGATCTGCCTGCATGAAACTTTGAGTTTTGATTTTGCCAAGTGAAATTTAGCCATGCTTGAACCTCATACTGATGCATTTCATTTCATCTTTACAACATCCCACTAATTTCTGAATGGGGGCTTTGAATTGATAATTTGTCATCACGTGAATTGGCAGCAACTGGAAAATCTTATCCTTCAAGAAAAAATTGAGTCTTTATGAAAGCAATTTTGACATATTGGTGACTGCTGTAAATTGAAGCACAATAGATGTATTTAGGAGGATTAAAAAAAATAAATCTGAGCCATATCTATATTTTTTTGTCCCCTCTGCCCTTCTATTTTTCTTTTTTCTATGTACTCCCTTTCTCAATGTAGAGGAACAAACTCTTGTCATTTACTTTGATTTCCATTGTTATTTCTGCCTCACTCTTATTTTCATAGTTTAAGATTGTTTTTGCACTCCTTGAACAAATGGAGTCTAGGAATTTCTTTGATGACCTGTTCGAATTCAGTTTTATTTTCTTGTTGGTCCTCTGTATGTATCTCATATTTCTTTAAGAGGTTATTTATTTGCTCTGATAAAGAGCCCTTCTCCACATTTTTCTTTTCTAAGATATTTTTATTCTAGAATTTCTGGGTCATCAACCTGGAAGAAAATTAGGACCTCCCTCTCCTAAAGTCTTCTGTTTGTTTTCTGAAATAAAGAATTTCAATTATAAAATGTAATTAGGTCATTAGTTATAGCAGGTTTCTTGCTGAGTGCTATCCTGGAAATGTGTGTGAAGTATTTGAATGCTTTTTAGAATTCATAAACTTTAAGCATGCTCAGATCCTAGATTGGGTTTGAGAAAATGTGTTGACTGTAAAAGGCTACTTCAATCTCTTCCACTGTCTTAGTTTTTCTCATACAAATTGCTTTCATTAGGTGCAACTGAAAATAACCTTTTGGAAATACTGCTTTATGGAATCATGTCTTGTCATTGTGATTTCCAGGGAATCACTAAATAATCATGACAGGTGAAAAATTAATATGTCATTCCTTAAGGACAGCCTTCGGTGTAATAAAGATGTGAGATAAGATAAGGGTAGCTTTTGGTGTAATAAAGATGTGAGATAAGATGATAAAATTTTACACTTGTAAGAATAAATATTTTCCCTATATGCCAGTACAGATATGCCCTTTTACTTCAAGACTGATTTTTTGTACCACTGTGTATGGTTGCTCCCCTAAAAGTTCCCTTAGATTTATGGATTCTGCTACCAGCACTTTTTAAAATTAAAAAAAGCGAAAGGACTTGAGATATTCATTTATTAAGCAGCACACTTTTCATCCTCTTTCATTAAGAAATAAGGCAAGAACCTTATTATCCTTGAGAAGCTGCCATTTAGTGAGAGTACTGTCGGGATTTTACTGTTTGGATGCTTTAAGTACGTGACAGTTATTTTGCAGTTTAGCACTACGCAGTTTCAGTTTTCTTAAAGAGAAATGGTCTTGATGATAAGCATCTTTCAGAACTAAGCAAAGGGTCAATTTTTAAACAACTGTAAAAGATCTGTAACATAGCTATTATAAACTTAAGAATTCTATTGAAGGTATCCTTCTTCACTGTAACGTAACTAAGAACCATTAACATTATGATAATCATATTCAATTTTTAAAATCTATGATCACTAATTAAGTTGCATATACTCTTTATGGTTTTCTAATTGTTTCTAAAATCAACAGTTATTAAATCTGAAGGATGCAAAATCATATTCTACAGATTAACATTTGATTCTGCGTTTATTGAAGTGCTTTTCGAAGAATCAAGTCACACCTTCTTTGAGAAAATCTGGATGTTCACGTGGTCACTGTCGTCGGTGTCTCCTCTGGAAATACACTGGCGTATTCTAGTAATTTTCATCTCCAATTCTGAATGTCAATCAGTCAGCTTTCCAACTTGCATTAAGTGGAAAAATGGCAACAGCACTTGGTGCTCGTAAAGAACAACAAAGCTGGAGGGAGTGACATAGCGGATAAAGAGATATGGGATAAGAGAGGTGGATATACCACGATGAAAAAAAGGCACCAGAATAGGCATTTTGGAAAGACAAAGGAAAGAAAAAGGGGAGCAATATGTAAATAGGTGCAGGGTTTGTTTGAATAGAGAAAGAAAATGTTCAGAAAAATGAAACTGAGTAAAGGAGAAATGGATAATGCATATAATTTCCAGATTAGTAAACTGGTATGATCATATCAGTGTACAGAATAAAGAAAAACCAAGTGTTGGAGACACTCAAAGGCAACTTGTGTGTGGTATTAAATTGTGGTATTAAATTATGATATTTCCATTTATGGTTTTACCCAGATTTAAGGCAACATTTGAAAGAGTAATGCTGCATGGAACAAAAATATTTTAAGACTTACATGCTTGGAAATGGTCTACATTTGCCAGCCAGAGCTGTTCATGTACCTCATGAGAATTTTAATTCTGGTTCCTCCGTGTCTCATATTGCAGACTAAACTGCATTTCCCATGGTGTACTGTTGATTTATTATGCTTAAAATTCTGGGGCACTATACAGTCAGTGAGAAATGGTGATAGCAGATTTATGAAACATAATATTCAAAAATTCCACAACAACAAAATAAAGTGGTAGATACAGCAGCAGTTTTTCTCAGTTTGAGGTTAAATACTTTGAGTCATGTTAAAGTGAAAGGTTTCTTTTCTGTTTTCTTCGTGTAGAATTTATACAAAATATTAAACCTACACATGTATAAGTAAAACAGGAGATGATTCCTTAGACCAGTCAGATCTCATTAGAGACTGAAAGAGAATTCACATGTGTAAGATGGATGCATTTTTGTTCTGACATGATTGTTTGTTACTGAAAATATCATTAACCCTACTTTTTGTGTTGTTATTATTTTCTTGTTTGATTGGACACTAAAAATATCTAATGTGTAAATTGATTAAGTCATAATATGTTTTTTACATGGTTAATTTAATTTTCATAGTCACATGCCATAATGATATTTACAAAATACTTCAGTAATATTTTTGTGTCTTCCATATAGATAATTTTCCGTCACCATGCACAAATATCTGTTTTTCACTTATGTGTGTGGTTTTTTTCATATACCACTACTTTCTGTGACTAAAATTTTGGATGCAAGGTGTATAATGTTTCACAGCAGCAGCAGTAGTTGTGTATATATGAAATACAGCTGCTATTTTAAAGGAGGGCTGACAAACTCCTGCTTCTGTTTTCACTTTTAATTTACTCTCACTGGGAATGATGTATAGCCAGCATCTTTGAAAGTCAAATTATTGATGATGTACTTAGAGCTGTGGAGAACTTGTTCAGTGCACTTGTTGCAAAGTCTAATTTGTGGACTTCTTGTTGTGTTACACAAACGGTTCCCCAGAGTCAAGTGCACTCATTTGCATGTGATTCATAACAGAAAACATTACCTAAGAATAGGGGTTCACAGAAAGCGACAACCTCAAAATGGGAGCTATCTAATAACTGATGAAAACAGAAATGAATGCTTTGTGAAGTAGATTCATAGCTGGTGAGCCTGAAACGAGAAGCCTCATCTACTTTTGCTTTTACTCCTCTGTGTAGACGTAGTCAAAATATCCCAGTATAAAATACCTTGGACAGAAATAACTAACAGCCTAAGGATAGCATGCACTATTTGCATTCCAAAAGGATATTTTCAAAACGTGAACCTTCCTGACTGTACAAAAAAGATACAATACAATTTTTTTCCACATTTCCAAACCATCAGATCAGTGGATTCTCAAATTGCATTTTTATCCTGTTAAATTTCTATACTTACTACATAATTAAATATTAATAAAATTTAAAGAAGGTGCAAAAAGAATTTCGGATGTACTCTGCCTGGCATTTGTAATATCCTGGTGCTTAAAGGCTTCTCCTGTAATTAAGAAGAATAAGGTGCAAGTTCCTGGCCCCTGTAACTATATTCATACTAAGAAATTGAATGTGCTTATGATTTTTTTCTATCTCTGAGGGTAGTTCCCAACTGTTAGTCTGGAATTTGCTGACTTTGGGAAAATTTTGTCTAAAGACCATTCTTAAAAATGCAAGTGTTTACAAAAGACTTGCAATGCTCTGGGATGTTCCCTAGATATTATTTAGTGGTGTAAGTTCAGCCGATATTTCCTGACTGGTGGGATTAAGATGCCCAGTCCAGCTAGAACAGACCTTCCTGCAGCAGTATGTTGTGCAGACTGAGAATGATTTTGGATGGAGTTGAGAAGACAATGGAAATAATCTGAGAATAGGGCTTGATATATTTTGTGTATAACTGCTAGCAGAAAAGCAAACATTTATAGAGCTAAGGAGAGGCCACGCTGACGTCAGTAATAATGAGAGCGGAAGGAAATTTGCAAAGGTGCCTTGTGGTTTCTTGTGGTTTCAGAATGTACATGCCCAAATTAGCAATTTGGATTTCATATTTAATTTGTGTATATTTTTGTTATCCATTTCCTGGTTTACTCAAGATGGGAGGCCTTTTAAGTATTTTCTAAGCTGTTGCTTGAAAAAGAGATAAAGCTGTGCTGGCTTCTCTGCCAACATAGAAGTTGTAGGAAGCATTGTACTGAGGCAGTGCTTATAGGTTGCAAATTGGCCACTGTTGTACAAATGGTTTCTAGTTATTAAAATATGAAAACAAGCGCATATTATATTGCTAATTTCTGGTTTAATGTATTGTCGTTATATTTTGTTCTTAAACAAACTGTACTTCATAAATACTTAACTCTGCTGTTATTAGAAATGTTTTTTGACAGTTTTAATTTAAAGGCAGAAATTTGGTGCCAATTGTCCTTTACTACAGCTTTCTTGCTGGTTCTTTATCTGGTTTTGAACATCAATGAATAGGAGTTTCAGTTATTCATTAATATTCAAGTGGTGAAAATCTACTTGTTATCTTTTTGATTAATCCAGTCTATTATGCCTTATAGCATCAATCATGAAACATTGCAGAGGGTAATGAATTGCTATGTGACTGTAGGAAACCGTAAGGGATATTAAACTAAACTTAATCTTTTTAACTAACTATATTCTAAAATGAATGCAGAAGATAGAATTTCTCAATAAATGGCAGAGTGGAAAGCTTTCTTTGGAGTTTCTGACAGATATTCTTGTTGCATTCTTTCTCTACAAAAGACATGACTGCTAAAAATAAAGAAGATGATATATCTTTTCTTTTCCTCTAAATAAGTACCAGGCTTTGGTGAAAGTTTTGAAAAAAATGTAATGTTCAGAAGTTTCACTCAAAAGCTTTAGAGTTTAGTTATTGACTTCTTGTACATATTAAAAAAATGTGTTTTATTTCAAGAATTCATTTTTAGGGTAAGAAAAGTCTTAATGAATAATAGGATAGGTTCACCTAGGTTCATCTCTCTATATGAAAACTGTCCCCAGGCAGCATCTGTAGGGAAGGTTGTCACTTGCCCTTTAGTAGTAGCAGGTCCACAGGAATGAACTTCCTAAGACCAACTGCAAGTTTCACCCCATAAAGGTGCCTGGAGAGTGTAAAGCCTATTAACTTTTGAAGAAGGTTATAGAAATTCTAGGCACAGAAACAGACCTAAGAAAATCCCTTAAAATGAATTGTCCTTTCCAGTCAATGTTTAAACAGATATGATTTGTATGGATAGTCAGGTCCCTTACGATCCATTGCCTGAATGATGCTTCCTACTCCCATAAACAAATAAACGCACATAGTGGAAAATAGAGCATGGAAAATTTGTTCTGTGAACACATCTGTTCTCTTTCAATACATCTGCTTAAGAATTTTCTCTCCATAAAAATATATGACCCTTAGTAAGTGCAGAGTGGTATAACAAAAAAGTATAATGGGTTGGTGTGTAATGGCTTTCCACAGTGATACAAGTAAGGTAATTATTAGATTCCTAGAGTTCATTTTGGTTTAAAATCATAATTCTCCTTCAATAATTATTGAATAATGAGCCCCAGACCCCCAAGTCTAAATCTAATTCTACCATGAGTTTTAAAAAACTTATTATTGTGTAGGTGCAGAGTTTAACAGAAATCCTGTACTACTGTGGCACTTGCTTGAATGAAAGCTATCCTGCTGTGTTTGATGAAGGAAGATAAGAGAAAAGTGGCATTAATAAATTATGAAGCAGTTAAAACTGCAGGATAGCAGAGCAACAGATTATAAAATCAGCAAGACAAAACATACATTTTACATCTGCTCAGCTCAGAATATGAAAGAGATGTGCAGTGCTGTAGGATGAAGGCCTGTGAAAGTGAACTTTGCTGATTAGCTGTGATCATTGCCAATGCATTTGCTAACATCTCATGCAGAGACAGAAAGATGAGTGCTCTTAGCCCTTAATGAATTCAAAGGGCACTAAAGACAGAATTTTTGGAAGAATCTTATGGGACAGGTGCTAGCAAAGACAAGTCTAGTGGTATGCCTACAGTATCCCTACTCATTTAAGTTTTAAAATAATAGATGGAAAAAGAAGATTGAGCAACACAAAATGAACATTTCTGAAGTTCAAAGTGTGCTTGAGTTTATTTCTGGAAAGAATTGTTTCCAAAACAGTGTTTGAATATTGGATCTAACTAATGTATCCACATTTTAGCCTGTAATCCTTCATATTCGCTAACTGAAAAGTGAGAAAATAAAAACTATTTGAAATGCTCCACTTAGGCAATAGCAACATACATTTTGTCATAGTATTTTCTCTTCATAGTATTTTGACATAGTAGAAGACTAGAGTAGTGAATCAGACACCTATACATGGAAATACCATGGGGGAAAAATATAAGTAACTGCACAAGCCTTTATATGGTATAGATGCATTACTCCATAGGTAGATTCTGTTATGTGGTGAAGAAATAACACCAGAGAAGGATACAGTGGTATGGAACCTTGTTCTTCCTGTGTTAACCTCTTTTCTGTTTCTGTCACGAAAGAAACTAGGAAATTCATAAAATTGATTTTGACTTTGTCAGTATGTTCTTTGAAGGAAGGGAGAATAAGCAGAAGAAGGGAGTCCTGAAAATGTTGAAACACATTATTTTTTATTATTTTATAGATGAATCTGACAGAGGCTATGTCAGATTACCGGCTTCTGTCAAAGAAAATTTAGTGGAATAAACAGATACCTTTTGTGTGTGTGTAAACTAGAAAAATCCAGACAGACTTTACAGTGCTCATGTTCTTGGGAACACTGATCTGGTTGCCATGTTGCTTTTAACAGTTGTGGAAAACAGAACAGCATGCTTGAAAGAGCATTTGAACCACACCGGTCCTCTCCATCAGCTGAATTACAAAACTGAGTTTGATGCATAGAATTACATTTCATCTTTCAGTTCCCTTGAATAAAGCTTTTGCAGCAAGAGTCAGTATGTTTTAGAGATCCAGAATGAAACAAAGGAGGTCAGTTGCAGGCCTTCATTTCATGTAAGTTTCAGCACTTAAAATTACTAGTAATAAAATTATAAAATCACTTTAAGAAGTTGTATTGGGTTACATGCTATTTCCACTACATGATGATACAGGGCCCAGCTGTCTGAATTCTTTGCTTGATATCAGCTGTAAAACTATAGTGAGTAATAAGTAACGTAAATATAGTAAGTAATCAAGTAATACACCATACAATTAAATAATTATCAGTTCAAACGTAAAGGAAGATTTATTTATTTGTCTATTTTATGCCTTATTTGAATCTCCCTGTCTTAGATTATCAAAAGAATTCTGTCATGGTGTAGCAGAAAGCAGAGGCAGGATCAGAGGCTATGTTATAGGAACAACATGATGTATCACAAAAAGGTTCTGGATGGTGGTCCAATTTTGGAAGGCAAAAAAATGGCTTTTCTACTGAGGTTTAGAAGTCTTTACAGAGAAGTTCATACGCAGGTCTTTCACAAATATGATATGATTTGTTTTGCTTCTAAAATTAGAATGGAAATGAACTTGCAAGGGATTCTTCTCAAAGTAGTCTGTTTTTTTGTCTTCTTGTCTTCCTGTCTTCCTGCAAGGGTTATCAACCTTTGTTTCCTCTTCTTTCTTCCCCCCATCAAATATCAAGCATTTCAGCTGTTCTCTGAACAGTAACTGAAGCAAACTTAAGGAATAATAGATGTAAAATTGAGCGAAAGCAAATAAAATACTAAAACACCTAGCATTTTAGTCAGACCTATCTTTAAGTGTCTATTTACATATACTTTCCTGAATAGGACATTTCATCAGCTTTGTCCTTGTGAGGATTATAGTAATTTAATTGCTTTGTTAAGATGATATTTTACTTTTTATCATTACATCATTTTAAATGGCTTATGAAGGTTCAGTAACTGTGTTTATGAAACAGTTGATATGGGTCTCTGGGCAGTAGGAATCTGCTTTAATCTGCAGATTATATCTGTTATATATTTCATAAAGATTCATCAGAAACTGTTTATAATTTGTGGCTGATGACGCAAATTCAACATTATAAGCAGAACAGTTTAAGCAAAATATTGAGTCAGGTCCTTTCTGCAGAACAGTGCAATTCTGTTCAAGATCCAAACACTTCATAAAGTTGATTTTGACTTTGTCAGTATGTCCTTTGAAGGAAGGGAGAATAAGGGGAAGAAGGGAGACCTGTAAATGTTGAAATGCCTTATTTTTATATTTTATAAATGTAATGCAGTAACAGTTCCTTTTGAATTTACCTATTGTTTCATATATTTCTTTTGCATTATCTATTAGAATATAAAACGTAATCAAAATGGAGAATTAATGCTTAGGTGTAAAACTGTATTTTTCATAGGTGTTCATTTTGCGAAGAGTTAAGTTACTTTTAAAATAAAAATGCATTTAAAAATCTGGAAATCCATCATGAATTTATTTCCTTCAGTCCTCTCTTAGCTCTAACTTATTTCTATAGTTGCGTATATTATGAAAGTACGTTTGAATGATAGAAATTGTATTTTTACATACATTTTTAAGATTACACCTCTAATAGAACAAGAATAAAACCTCTCATTATGCAACATGAAGGGGTGAAGGACCTTGATATCTATCGCTTTCCATAAGATAGTGTTTTAATTAATGAGTTAGTAGTCTGACATATATTCTCTCTTGTTCCATGTGAACATACATTCTAAACCACTTTTTGTGCAATATTTATAATTATTATAATGATTTATTTTTTTTTAGTATGTGTAAACATCTGTATGTAAACATCTATAAGCACCTCCCCTCACAAAATTTAGTGTGTTCTGATTTTGCTACCAAATGGGTGCATCTACATCTGCTTTTTAGTTTAGACAGCAGTGTTTTTCAAGCAATCTTCCCAAATGTTTCAATTCTCACATTTGGTTATCATCATGGAGGGGACAAAGACCACAAATTGATTACTTTCAGATTACATTAAGATGGGAAATATATGCCAAGAATACATTTCATGCAATGGCTAATGGACATTCAGTCTTTGGGACTGTTGTAGAGAGAGTCAAAAGCACTTCCCTTCCCGAAATGTGTGTACTGTGGATGTTGACTACTCTACATGAACTCCATTGATGCACATTTACTCCTACTTTCTGCTAGGTTACTTGTTAACTTAGGTGTACCCATAGGCATCTTGACATTGAATTCCTTTCTAGACGTGGATATATTTTTATTTAAATTGAAGAAAAGATTGGTAGGGTTTGAACAATTATTGTATTTTTAAACATTTTTTAAATGCTAATAAAGTAACACCAAATATGTTATTTTTACAATACTCCAACATCTCAGAAGACTTCAGTCATGGTATTGGAATCTTTGAACAGCTGTTGATAATGTTAGCAAGAGTATGCCAGTGAGAAAGAAGACAAGCTATATTTGATTCTACACTGCTATGAAAATGACCTGCATTTATCCACCAGATGTATATTTCAGTAAGACATAAGAATAGAGTCAAATTGCTTTATCTGATTGTCTCAGGAGTGCTTAATGTTCTAGCCTATGCATCATACCCTAATCTACTTTGGGATTGGCTGTATGCAACCCCGCTTCCCTTTCTTCCTCACCCTTTCATATGTTGTAATATCTAAGTGTATAGTGGGCCATGACAGCATTTATATAGAATTCTAGAATCATAGAATCAACTGGGTTGGAAAAGACCTTTAAGATCATCAAGTCTCACTTAGGATCATCTGCTCCGTGACCTTCCCTGTCACTGAGGTCAGGCTGACAAGCTTGTAGCTCCCATGGTCTTCCTTCCTGCCCTTTTTGTAGACATGTCATATTGGCCAACCTCCAATTCCCTGGGACCTGCCCACTAAACCAGGACCACTGATAGATGATGGAGAGTAGTCTTTCAGCACTCTTGGATGGAACCCATCCAGCCCCATAGGCTTGTATACGTCTAAGTGGAGCAAGAGGTCTCTAACTATTTATTCCTGAATTATGGGGACTTCAACCAGCTTCCCATCTCTGCCATCCAGCTCAGGGAACTGAGTACCCTGAGAAGGGCTGATGTGACTATATGCTTAGGAGTTCGGTGAAGGAAAAATATCCTGCCGTTCTGCCTTACCATCTCTGCTCCACTTACAGCATGGACCCACTACGAAACAGCCTGACAATAGCATATACAGTTTAAATTAATAGTAAGAAGAATATTTTTATTTGAAAATAGTTTTGATGTTCTTTCTTTATGAATTTTTAATAAAGGAATTAATATATGCAGCTCACACATGACTTTGTCCATCATAATCCTGTTCAACTGTACTCCTTCTTATACCAAAAACCCCTCCTGAAATCAGCAAGCTTATTAACTGCCCCTATATTAAAGCAGATTCACATGTGGGAGGAAATGTGCCTCCAGCTACAGTATTTATATGCCACTGCCAGAAGTTGCCTGTCATCTGAAATGCTGCAAAAGGAACTCAGACAACAGCAGAAAGGCTGCAAAGGTTTTGGAGTAATTTTTACCTATGCAGACAACTGCAACCTCCTAGTGCTGGAGCTGACAGCTGCCCCTCCACTTGAATTATCAGTTCTAGATAAATTCCAAAAGAGCTTTTTGGCCTCAGGTGACTTTTCTGGTACTCTGAAAGATCACTGTGGTCCCACATAGGTGAGAATCTGAAGAGGAAAAAACTATTTTAAAGCTGTCTTTTCTACTACTTTCCTTAGGATTTGCAATCAGAAGTAGTTACAAGTACTTTTTAAAATAAGAAACTGGAAGTCTTCCACAGGACACACAAGGGAAAGTTTCAGGCATTATGGCTAGTGGTAAAAGCCTTCTCAGCATCTGTTTAGGGTTCATTTTCTCAGAAGTCTATCTTTTTTTAACAACCAGCTCATCATAGTGAACTACAACTTGATCTGCAATGCCTGTATTTGTTATGCTATTTTGTGCATTAAATGAATATATGCTGCAAGTCTTTACCCCAGAGTACATCTTGAGTAGTTTACTTGATGTGATTTGCTTTCAATATGCACTTTTATGTTTGCTTGTAGCCTTTTACTTTCACATTTAAAAATGATCACAGCCTAAACCAGGAGAGCTGAAAACCACAAGATTATTCTCTTCCAAATGCAGAATCATCAGAGTCTTTTCCTGCAGAGGGCTGATAAGTGCTTTAAATTTTTCAAATATGGTAGAAATTGTGGCCTTTCCCCTTTAGCCTTGATTAGGGTTGGGATTTAACACATGCTGCTGCCGTATTTGCTGTGATTAGATTGTCCTTGGGCAAGTGTATCCAGCATGTGCTAGGCAGGTCAGTGATCAGTCTTCCACAGGGAAAAGAACAAAACCAGGAAATATTCATAATTCATTGTGATCAGACGTTTAAGAGTACTCTAGAGACATCTGCTAGTCGTAGGCATTTATTCTACAGTGTTAGTATTATTATTTTAAAATTTGCTTATCATGTCTGCCATTACCATATGCTTTGGTTATTTTGAGGCATTAGTATTTCCTGCCTCTGTATGCACAAACCAGAATTTAATTTTCATCATATTTGCCTGTAGAAATATTTTGTTCTTTTAAGCAATGTTCTCAGAGCTAAGAAAATATTTTCTATTTAAAAATAAATAAATCAGGCCAAGACATGATCTTGAACTTATTAAGAACAACTGAATATTAAAAGCATAAGACACTTTTCTGCAAGATTTTAACTACGTTTTCTGCATTGCAGTGAGGTCCATATACATGGGTATGTTGCTATATAACTATTTACAATAGACCATTCTCAATTACAGACGAGTTACAGTTACTTCACTTACTTTTCCTAACTTTTCTACCCCTAAGTTGTATTTAAAGGTATTAAAATAATATTCTCAACCTGCAGGATCATGAACATAACTGAACACTGAGGAGTGAAATTTGCCTTTCTGCAGGGAGCCAATGTAATTCCTGTACAACACAAGTCCTACTTAAACCTGACTTCAGAAAACTTATTGTTTCTCAGAATCACAGAATATTTAAGGCTGGAAGGAACTTCTAGAGACCATCTAATCCATCTAAACCC
>JANEXQ010028968.1:0-26733 GCA_026283885.1 Poicephalus gulielmi | reverse complement strand
TTAATAGACTGTTCTTATCTCAACCTGTGGGAGTTGTATTCTTTCGATTCTCTTCCCCATTCCTCCGGGAGCCAAGGCAGGAGGTGGGGGGGCAGTGAGTGGGCTGTGTGGCAGGCCTAAACCACGACAAGACTACATCAATAGCATGTGGATCTGCCTCAAAATCCCACTGATTTAGTTTGAAGACTTGCTGCCAGCCTCCAACCAAGGCAGCGCTTCATCACCAACCATGCTGCATCCATTCAGCTTTCTATGTCAGTAAACTCATTTTGGGTGTATATTTGTTTCTTTTCCAGAATAAATCTTCAGAGATTCTGCAAATGGAAAAGGTGGAATAAATACTGTAATAAAGAGGAATAAAGACCACAAACAGCAAACAAAAGCTGCCTCTACAAAGCAACTCTACCTGTGTTCAGCCAGGAGTCCTTCCTCTGAAGAGACATTATCTTCCCTCCCTGCTTTTGAATGAGAACAGGGAAATCATGCAGATTGTGACTTTCATGAAAGGAACCTAACACTGAAAGGAAGAGTCTGACATTTCCTGTAGTTCAGCAGAATTGTGGTCATGCAAAGTTTAATACAACTGCATAACTTCAAGAAAAGAAAAAGATCCTGAATTCTTTAAAGAGACACCCCCCCACTGGCTAAAAAGTCTGCTTTTTATGCCTTTTATGCTTTCATTGCATGGACACAAACTTTTAAATGAGCAAGACCTCACTGCTATGGCAATGGGCAAACTTCAACATACACCTCATGCACCTAAACAGTTACTGCTTGAAGTCTGACATTCAAAGTCACAGGCATTTCTAGGTAATCATTGTTTCATTTTTGTCAAAAAAATAATTATTGAGTTCCTTATTTCTGCAAATACAATTTTCTTAATGAGAGTAATTATATTCAAATCATTTTAATATTTAACATTAACATTTTAATCACTTAACATTAACAGAACATGAAGAAGTCATTAAGTGCATGCAGGACTCAGCCGAAAGGCAATCCTGAGCATCTGTAATATTTAAGTTGAGGTTAGTTCTACCTCTACAGGTCATGTTTCATAGCTATTATCTAGATTCAGAGCAGAAAGCAACATGAAAGAAATTTCTAGTACTTTTAAAATATTTAATGGTAAAACTAGATCTGAGTCACAGCAAACAACTTGCTGAATACAGATTCACTTTTGCTAGCCCAGGACTTAAATTATTAAGGAAAGGAAGAAGCTTGAAATTATCATTACAAGGGAAAATAACCCAAGCTCTAAATAAAATGCCTCTGAAGATCCTAAAAGAATGGAAAGGCCTTTTTTAACTCTTTATCTGCTGACTTGCTCTTTTCTTCCAGTTTCACGTCATTTCCATCTACTAGCCTTTCACTTCCTTCCTTGACAGATCAAAGCATTTCTCTAAAGGGTAATTCTATTCTTGCCTCTGTAGCATTTCAGTACTGAACACAGACACAAGTCAACAAATACTGTAAATGGAAACGGGTATGTGGTAGTAAATCCTGAAAGAGCACCGATGGCCTGTATGCTATTTTGGATTGGAAGACAAAGAAGCAAGTCCTAAATCACTCGAGACACAATAACATCCCTTAGGCCCTATTTTTTTTTATGTTTTGGAATTTCCTTTTCTCTAAAGTGAGTTTTGGAATTCTTTACCTTGACTAAAAAGTTAATGTTGTGTTTACTTCACTATAAAGTGGCTTGAGAAATTTGAATTCAGATGCCATTCAGAAAAAATTACTGTGGCATCCAAAGTAGGTAATTGGCACATTTACAACATAGTTCAGAAATTAGCCTAGAACTGCTATGCAGATGCTTCCTTTTTGAAAGACTTAGGGTGACAGGCAGCCAATTATGTGGCAGAGATTTGCATTCTTTGAGTTATTTAGATAATAATTGTGATTATTGAAAGCAGACATTGCAGATAAGAGGTAATGAGTGTGTAGCATGAATTTAAGGGGTAAGGAGGCATCAGAAGCTATGGTCTATCTTTAAACTCTTTGGCAATTTATTACATGACCCAATATACCACAAATTCGGTGCCCACCTTCAACTGCAGAACTTTGCAGTTATATATTGCCTTAGGAATTGACATGTATTTTCAGAGCTCTAGGGTTATCGCAGCTCAGAGATTATCAGGCTATATGAGGTCAACCTTTCTGGGTTTATCATTAAAGGACAAATCCTGAAAAGCAGAAAACACACACAGTATTTTGGAGGGTTCAGTGCTATCTGATCTGATCATATATGGCTGGCTGCAAGTTATACGTTGACAGCAACTGAAGGCATGACAAACGTATGAATCCTTGCTATAAACCAAATGGAACGTTTTCATGTATTCGATGATAAGAAGCATTATACAGGCCTATAATTTCAGATAGTTGCTACATGCTGAGCAACTGTAATGACAAGTAATTTCCTTCTCTTTTTTTTTTTCCTTCTTTTGGGGCAGGGTGCAGGTGTATTTTAATTTACCCTATCTGAAAGCAGACTCCAGAATTGCGTAATCCTGTCACTAGAACTACAGACTCCTTTGTAGCCATTGTTCAATCTTTTTGGATTCACTGGATCCAGTAGCAACATTTTCACTTTATTTATTTTCATTTAATGCTCATATTATCTGATCTCCACAATAAAATAAGTCGTAAGATTTCATTAAATAACTCCTACTGCAATTCTATATCTTTTTATAAGAGTTTTTTAGGAATAACTGCAAGCAATAAACTATATTAAGAGACCTTAATTCACTTCTAGGCCTGTTTTTAGTCTGTTTTTCTCTTTTTATATTGTATTTTGGATCATTTTATACAATTGAGTGCAACATTAAGGATTATGCTACAGTGAGTCTACTTCCTAAGAAGAAATGCATAGAACAATCAATATTTTGCCTCCCCTTTTGTTTAAGTTTTCAGATAATAAATAGCAAGGGATTTCCCATATTTCTTTAGAACATATCACATTTTAGTACATGTCTGCCTTCCATAAATTCTCATTAAACTTTGCATATGTATCTGTATATATATGACAGGGAGCCAAATGGCATGAAAACACCCTGCCTTCTTTTAGTTAATATAGAAAATATTTATGGGAGAACATAACATGAAATCTTGTTCTCCATCATACATCTTGGACCTAAAAAAAAAAATCTTAGAAGAGAAAATATCAAGTTGTTTAGGGCTCTGTGGCATTAGAAAAATGAAAAATAATGAATGCCAAGATCAAATGTTTAGAAAACACAGGGACATTTCTGAGCAGTGTTTTATAAACCCATTTTTGCAGAAGCTTACAATGCTTAATAAAAAAATTTATGCGCATCAAACATATCTTTGTTGATGACCCATGCTATGTCAGGAGTTAACTTTAACCTTTATGTTGATTTTAATCAAAATCTTCAGAGCGCTAAAATGAAAGCAGTAGCTGAAGTGGAGTTTAGGACTTTGGCAGGAGCCATCCTTGACAGTTTTGGCATTTCCAAAGGAATCTGTATTAATATTTCTATAATGCCAATAGCTTAATGGGGTTACAGGCAGCCTAATCATCACATGTAGTATCGACAACACATTTCAGAGTCTCCTATTAATGAAATGATAATAATAAAAAACCCATACAATTAAACAGAACCAGTTTAATGGAATAAATTATTTGGTTGATTAAACCTGTGCAAGAACCCTTGATCTAGCATTATTTTGGGCTTTTTATTCTATATATCTTGTGCTGAAGAGATCAACAGTTAATTTAATACAACCATCTCCTGCTGTTCATTAGCATCTTATGATGCTACTATGATGCTACCAAGGGGTAAGACTGAGCACTTGGCTCTTCTTAAATTATATTCTTAATAACACTTCTGATTTTGCACTTCACTGGATTTTACACTGGGTCAGGATACAATTTTTGTTTTGCATCAGTGTGCAGACTGATTTACTACACACGTACATAGGCACATATATATATTTGTATATTTTCATTCATCAGTGTTGAAATGTATCTCATTCATCAACTTAATCATGTTTTTCAGGAAATAAAATGTGAGTCATTTAGAATGGTGGCTGTTGCTTTGAGACAGTTTTTTTCAAGCAGATGGATGGCTTGATACCATGCTGAATTGTTGACTGTGTCATTTTGTTAGATCCTGCTGATTTTGTATAGAAATTTGCTGTTGGATTAGGGCTTTTGTCAATCCCAGGAGAAGAAAAAGGGTATTTAATATGTCTTGAAATGCTATATGGAGTGGATAAATGGAGTAGTTTCATAGCAGTCATGAAATCTGATGCATATGTGTAAGTCCATGTGGCTTTGACATATTCCCTGTCATATAGTGCACCTGCTGCAGTCAGGTATTTTACACAAGAACTGTTTGTCATAGCTCCTGATCCTGGTTGTACCTCTGTGTCAGAGGTACCTCCTTCTGATGTTTTAAATCCACATGCAAAAGCCAGCCAAACAAACTGGAATGTGAATTGGGGAAACTCCCAGTTTACGGCACAGTCAATTTGATTTATACTGTAGCATAATATTCATCTAGCCACTGAACTTCATGCATAATATTCACTCAGAATTTCATGGTTCTTTACTAACACATGTAAATCTCACCATTTCTTTCACACTAGGTAAACAGAACTAACTAGAGAAAGAAATTATAACAGCACTGCTTCCAAATTCAAGAATTCATGAGTCTCATTCTAGATCTTCCACTTTTACTGTGATAAATCTCACCTGCTTTTTCACCCATTTCTGGCAGCATTGTAAGTCCTACTATATCCACCAACACAATTCCTATCTCCTTTTCCTTCACTTCCCTTTTTCTTTCCCTCACTCTCTACAAAAGCTTGGAAGAAAGCAAACAGAGGCAAGGACAGCTTCAACCTAACACTACAGTTTTCTCCACTGTTGAATAATGGGAGGAATTCTGGCTGCAATTCAGATTCAGTATTTTAGCGAGCATTTTTCATGCAACAGGCATGCTCAAAGATGTTTAGCAGTGAAGAGATTTCCTTCAGAGTATATGCAAACATCACCATCATACAGAAATACAATTATGCTAATGCTATTAGCACTAGAAAAGTCTACTTGCAATGAAGTCATTATTCTTATCAGTATGAAGTTTGTCAAACATGCTATATCTAGCTAACCCTATCACTTTAAGCATCTAATTTTCAGATTTTCAGCCTCTAGACTGGCCTCCAGGAACATCAGTGTAACACCTAGGCTCTCCATACAGCATGTGAGGGCTCTGCTGATCAGCCTTGTAAGAAACAGGAGGCGTGTCATGTGGAGGCAAAAGGTGAAGATATCTGGGGCATTTCAGAGGCAGCTTTCCAGGAGGGAAAACATGGGGCAGTATGAAGGTGATGAGAAAGGTGGAAACAAATTATTTTTGTTTATTACACAACAGAGAACGGTACCTCAGTCCAGCTCTTGAGCACATTGATCAGAGCCTTAGGGCCCTGCACTCAAACCAGTTAATCCCCAGAGGTGTTGAAAGAGTTTCCCTGGCAAGTACAACTTCAGCCACCCAAAAGCTCACATGCTGCTAGATTCTCATCTCAAAACCCCATCATTTTAGCAGACCAGTTGTAAGAATCCTCCTTAGTTGCATTCAGTCAGAATTAGCTCTGTTAAGAAAGACCCACTTAAACACTCGTTCACTGTAGAAGCAAACATTCACAGGAACTTGACAGAAACACGTCACTGAAAACAATGCTAGGCAGGGAACAGTCAACACCTGCAACCAGGAACTAATGTACATTTAAATCCTAATGCAAACACGCCTTTTTCTAGGCTTCTTTCATCTGCAGGGCAGACATACCAGCTAAGGGAGAGAGCTTGCATATGCTTAGCAGTGCTTAACATGACATTGTTTTGCATAAGACAAATATCAGAAGTTAATCAAAAGATGACACCTCACCTTAGAATACATTCAATAACTTGTCACTGTCTGGGCATTGTGGAAATATCCCAGAGAGTTTCAGGTTAATCATCTTATGCTGGTCAAAACCCATTCAGAGCTTTATCACAAAACCTGGGTCCAGTCCTAAGCACAACTAGAATTTTGATCATTTGCAGTGCTTATGGGACATTTAAGATCCTGGCAGTGCAATACACAGCAATGTAGAATGGAATTTTCTGGATGGCCTCCATTTAAAAAAAGCCAACAGATTCCCAGGAGGGCTCAAGATCCTAACGGTGTTGTGATAATTGTGCAGATAATGACACCCTGATGCTATGGCACAGCACATGGAGCACACTACTGTACCAGCATCCTGACCTGGCAAAACTGAAGTTCCACAGCCTCTACCTAACTTCAAGCATGTGCTGAATCTAAGGATACTAAGTGACAGTATTTATCACAAGAAAGATCCGTTAACAAGCCCTACAGTGTAAGGGCACGAACTAGTAATACATGGTTATGTGTGTGCTTGAGACACTCCTGCAGCTGTTTATCTCAAAATCTCTTGATTAATTTCACAATTTCTCATTACTAGAAAGGTCCAAATCACAATGTAAAACACTATCAGCCATCTTCCAGGGTACATCAGCTCTTACTGCTGCTAGGATTTTCTCATCCACATCTTGCTTAAATCCAACATGTTGGATTTAGTTTAGCAAACAACTTTCCTGGAAATTGTTTTGTGTGCATTGCATGTTTTCCTAAGTGATATTTCCCCAGAGCTGGCAGATCACTCCAGAATAGCAGATGCGCATGTTTTAGAAAAATGTTACCATGAGGAATAGCATAATTATATTTACTGCTGTTTGTTACTGCACCACATATTGAATAGTAGGGATACTAGTACAATTGAGACTCTCTAAGAACAATTTTTTTTTCTTGGCATAACATACTTAATTACCTTTTTTTCCTCTAATTGCAGCTAAAGATTATGTGCTTGCTAATAAACTTTTCCTGCAGTACAAGCCAAAATGAGGGCCTGATGAAGGCAACTGAAGATGCATCTTAAGTATCAGAAGACTTCGGATTATATGCTTCTGAGTTTTCCACCTGCCTTATAATTTTGCTCTAATACAGATTTCTAAAAAGGTGGAATTATTGTAACAGAACATGCACTTCTGACAGACTACCCTGATAAATTAAGTGGTATCTCGGCATTAGCTATCTGCTGCGCAGAAGCACTACTGCAAGTACTGAAAGCTTACTTTTGCAGATCTGACAAAAAACTTTTGTGTTGTTTTTATGTTCAGAATCAAAGAGAAATAAAAATGCAGAAAATACTGCCCAGGGAATGACAAAATTTCTGAAAGATTTTATTGAAAACAACACTCCAGAAGCTGTTTATTTGATAAGTGTTCCTATCCCTTTTTCTTTCATTTCTGATTTGAGAGTACAGATGCTGATTTTTGAATTGTTTCTCATTTAAATGTCAATTGTTTCTCCGTTAGTCCAAAATGCATTGTGAATTTACAGCCTTTTGAAATTTTATTCTATTTTCCATGCATACATGGGCCCAGAATACCTGTTTTTAGATTAAAGGAAAAGAAAGAGAAGAAACAAATATTGTAGTAAATCAAAACTACTTCAGTTCTCAAAATGGCAGTGTCCTCTACCAGAACAGCTTCTTAGAAATGTGTGGTGTATCTTTAGAAACCAAAGAACACAGGTGACAATACAGAAGTCTATTCCCTTAAGAATATCCTTGACCTCTCAGCCACTCTTAACTACAACACACTGTCCTGGTGGATGTGTCTTACAACATGGCTCAAGTTTACACTTGAGAAAGCGTCAACTGGTGTCTGGAAAACTAGTTTGTCCTTTCGTAAATCCAGGAGATGAAATTAATGGTTTCTATATGTGTTTTCTTAGGTAAATACAGTAAAACAGATACTGGTGAGGAATGACATACTATACTGCTGGACTGACTATCATATACTATGCTTGACTCATTGTTTTTCCTTTAACTGGAGGGCAACTGTTTGGTTCCATTAATCAATGATTTAAAAGATACAGTGATTGCTGTAACTCCTTCAAAGAATCTCTTAGTGCATTAGTGCTTGCAGAGGGTTAAAAATTTAACATTAGAATGTTCACTAATATAATGCTATGGTCATGAATAAATATGAGCACAAAATACTGGTGATGTACCTTTACTCCATAATAAACCTAACAAAATCAAGGCCAGCCATATTTATTGTGTATACATATACATATATATATAAATATATAACATTTAGCTTTTTGATGTCTATTTTTTTGACAGGTTTAAAATTCCAAAACAGACATAGTTTTATTTCAACAGGATACATACTACATGTCTAAATATCAAGGCACTTCAAAATTTCTAAGATTCATTTTTTCTCACAACAGATAACAAATAGCTCAAGTGGTACTATTTTTATTTAAGGCTGAGACCAGAGATACTCTAAACATCCACAGGAAGCTCATGCCAAACAGGCAAATTCTGATTACCTAAATTCTAGGCACAGCTTATTCACTAAACCATTCTTTCTATACCAGCCAATATATTTCCATGACAAAACTTGAGAAACAGTGTCTCAGATATGCATAGCAAGCGTATCCTTTCTTTTTCATAGAAAAAAGCTGAACACTGATCAGAATAACCCCATTTCCCAAAAAAAAAAAAATCTAACCCATGGAATTACAGACTCTCCCTTCTTAAGTCTTCCCTGCTTTCTTCGTTTAAACACAGTAGCATTGCTTCAATAAACTAAAGACAAGGGTAGCAGGAGGAAAGGGAAAAGCTATGAATCTAATGCATTCTTAGACCTAAACAGCAACGATCACCTATCTGCACAGCAAAGGAAACCCATCTGCATGTTCTTTGTTGACCTTAACTACAGAGATCCTGTTAATGGATCTGTAAAAAGTTACTGAGGAAATATAGTGGCTGTAGTCAACTTCCTTTTGTTCCTGAATCTTTGAGGCTGAAGAAAATGATACATGGGGTTTACTTGATCTGATGAAAAGGACAAAATATATCTCAAATTTATTGGCAGTATTGACATTGGTACTGGAAAAAACTTTTTGAAACATAACAGTCTCTTCAAAATTCATTGAAAATCTTGTCTTTAACTAAATTATGGGAACTAACTGGGATCTGGGGACAACAAGGGTTACAGCTATGCAGAGCGGCAAGAAGCTTTCCCTACTACAGGGGGCCAGTGTTGCCAACCAGCTTATATCCAGATGGCTCAACTCACCTCCTGGGAAAAATAGCGTAGCCCCATCTGAACCATTTATTGGAAGCTGTCCTTGGCAGCCCATGTAGTTCCTGAAGACACCTCAGGAAATATGTGGAAGTACACCACTTGGCATTATCCATACTCAAAATCATGCCCATGACCACAACAATCTTTTAACAGAATGGATGATGGCATGACAAACCCTCAAAGCTTTTCACTGGCATTTTTATTTTGCTAGTACAGATGTACTGTGCTGATCAGAACCCCTGAGCCTCCCTGCTCCCTCGGACAACCGCAGTTAGAAGGTGGGCAAGTACTTCTAAGAGAATAGAAATTTGAATCCCACACTGTAACAACAAAACATACTTCATAAAAAGACTTTCATTTAATCTTATCCCTTAACAGCTCCTTCCTGCTCCAGCTGTGCCAAGCACTCCACCATTCACCAAAGTTTATTGTTCAAAAAGTATCAACATGTGAACTGATGACTGCTGTCTAGAAATAAACAGTTTCTTAAGCTTGCAGATTGTTATCAGAGGAGCAGAAAACAAAGAAGAAAAGATGAAGATGGTATGTGATTAACAAAGTAACTTTGAAAGAAAAAGTTCTGCCATTACCCTCCCTAGGAATTGGATTTACTATCCATTTTTATCTTTGTGACATTCAATTTTCTTTGACTAGCAGCAGTATCAGCAGCACAACAGAAGGTGATCCTCTTAAGAATTTATGTTTTTTTGAGATAAAACTTGGACAAGAAATGTACAAGAAAATGAAAAAGCTCAAGTGACTTCAGTGCTTTTCTTCTTTTGGTGTCCACAGGTTTCCTATTGAATAACTGTCTTGTCATTCTGACTTGCTTATTTATCTACAATTTTCTATTAATATTCTTTTTTTAGAACATAAATGCTTTACCCCTCTGAAATATCTTGTGTTCTTTAGATATAATGCTAATAACATTACATAATGGGAAGTAAACAAAATGTACCAAAAGTATGACTAATTCCACTCCTTTTTTTTTTGTCATAAAACTCTGCTTCAACTTCCAAAAGCTGAAGAGCCTTAGGAAAAAACTGGACTCAATTTTGATAACATTTTTACTATTTTATGTTTCTTATATTAAAGCTAGGGGAAATTGGGGTGGGTTTTGGTTGGTTGTTTTTTGTTTTTTTTTTTGTTAGGTTTTTTAATATCACTGAGAATTTTCCCTTAACTTGGTAGTTAACTTCTTGTTTAGATTCTCTCACAGTTGCTTTTGCAACATCCCAGAATTAGTGTAAAGAGAATAATTGTACGTGGTGACATCTAGAGAAGGGATTTATATAAATCTTAATTAATCTCAGCTGAGAGGTGCTGAATGGTTTTAAACCTTAACTGGCTTTGGCTAAGGCCCATAAATCCCATGGAAGCATTGTTACTCTGTCAGAGAATTCTGCACTGTCACACATCTCCTCTTTATTTCCCACTTTAAAATCCGTGAAACCAAGCAGAAGGCTGATCATTCAGCTGACGAAAGCCCAGCTAGAAAAATCTATTTGCATGGCTGAATCCTGAGAACTCAGTAAAGAGTGAAAAGCCAACTTGCCATATAACGGCTGTGTGTTGGACTACTACAGACTTCAGATAGCCGGAGTGCTAGGAGCTAAAAATCAAATTTCACTGGTCAAAAAATTAAAAGATTTAATAAAGACTAATAATAAAAGCACATTGTGCTTCTACAATTTAGTAGCAATATTTTAATAAAGTATGATTTCAACATACTTTAATTTTTTTAATGTGGAAACTAATTTTGAAGTATTACAACTCAGTATTTATTCTTAACTGCTTCTACTTTAATACCTAATAGCCTTTCTCATTATTTTGTGAGAAACAGTAACTATTAAGTATTTATTAATTATTTTTTCATTTTATGCTTTTAAATTAACCAAATAAAACAACTTTGGAAAACATATTTTTTACAAGGACAGATAATGGTGCTCAGGTATTTCCAGAATTCTGATATTGATATCTATAATCTACGAGAACTAGTTTTTGGACAAGAAATTTCACATTAAAATTTGGACCAGAGAAAACTTTACTTTTTCTGGAAGTAGCTAGGTAGTAAATACTGAGAAAGTTATAGATCATCTAGAAAGACAGAATAAAAGTTTCATCCATTAAATAAACTGTTCAACATATTGATCTTCTTGAAAGAAAAATGCCAGAGCTGAGAATGAGACCAATTTTCTCTTTCTAACTGGCAAACTTGCAACATGAGAATACTGTTTTAGCTGGCATCAACAATGCTAATGTTAGCAACAAATAAGCGTCTACTATAAACTTTTAAATTGAGCTAGCAACTATACTTAAATTCAGTAAAATACTCTCCTTATCTATCGGCCCTGATAGAGAGCCTGCAGAAGATTTACTTGTGCTGTCAGCAACCACGCAGAATGCAAAGAACTCTCCACTTTTTCTATATTTCATTTTGTAGGTGGATACTTCATTAATGGCAACACATCAGGGCCATTCCTTCTTCCTCCAATAAACTGACCAAGCCACCTGGTTATTATCTGAAGGAATGAATGGGGCTGTTAATTGAGGAGAAGGGAGAAACAGGACTTCTGAGGGACCACTACTTAAAGGATGTGAATGACACTTGTCTTCCTCACACAGTAGTGACAGTGTGACTGGAAACCGCTGGTTGAAGTTCACTGACAGTATTTTGGAAGCTAATGAAGAGGAAATGCAGCGCAGAAAACTGATTCTCCAGTAATGGCTATTTTAATTGTCCCTTCAACTCAATTGCATCCTAATATATTCCCCTTGCCTTCCACCTTCAGCCCATAACAAATTCTTCCTTCCTATATTTTGAAATCAAGTGCTTTCATCTTCCATACTGTCTGAATGATTAGGAACACTATTCCAGAGAAAGTCCAGTTTCAGGGTCACAATTCTGAACATACAGAAAATAAGTCAAATTCAAAACTGCAACAAACTCAGTTTTACTTAGAAACAATGGAGTATCCCAGCTAAAAATTAAATGGTATCTCTTGAACATGTGCAAACTGTAGCTTTCAAATATCCACAACTTTATCCAAATTGTCCGGATTTCTAAGCAGAACATGAGAGGTTTCTCTTTTCTCAAGTAATGTCAAGTCCTTGCTCTAAAATAAGCAGTACTATACAATTTTCAAATGAAATCTTTAACACTGAAAAGCACTGACTTTCCTTTGTCTTATTCTGACCCTTTTCTTTTTTTGCAGGGCAAAATAGATCTGATGTGATAATGAAGCAGATCACAAGTACAGAAATTTTCATCCCCAAGCAGCAGACATAAGAAAGAACACTCAACAATCTTTAAATGGGGCAATCTTCACTGTCTCTCGTGTAAATGTTTTCATATGCGTGTAAAGAAGAATAAATTTTATATTAAAATAAAATATAAAGTCTAAATTAACTTAGAAAAAATAATGGGTAAAATCAAGAAATTGGTCAGGTTGACCTTTAACAACTTTTCTCCTCCTATTTATATTATAGTCTAATTCAGTATAATTTTTAATGTTGGAATTTTCTTGGAAACATATATTTAAGTTCTTCACCAGGCCTAGTGCTGAGACAAAGTCACATCTTACTTTCAAGAGCAGCCCAGAATACATCACCTCCCATGTCCTTGTCCGGAAAAAGAAAAGGTGGGAAGGCAATGCAACTTCCACAGCTTTGCTTAGGTTAAATCTAAAATCAATCATGCTTGCAACCAATCAATTCAACACTTCTATAAAAGTTTCAAATAAAAATCAGATTTCTTACTTTCACTATGAAATAGCCAGATTTAAATAGGACCTTCTTTCAGAACACTGCATATTTTTTAATAAGCTTTAAAAGGGGGAGGGAAGTCATTCAACCTCCTTCACTCAGCAGTGGGAGTGGGCAGCATTGTGTTGCTGACTCTCTCACTATAAGCAAGCTCATTTCAAGGACTTTACCTTCAGCAGCTCTGTGCAGATAGCTGCAAACAGCAGGTATGGAAACAAGGCTGCTCAACAATGCTATAACCGTAAACAGTGCCTGCTATATATACCACAATAGTGAAAAATAAAATAACGAAAAGACTGAAAAAATCCAAGCATACCCATTATGTCCATGAGTTAAGTACATTTGTAACAATCTTGCTTTCTTACAGGCAGGATGATAGAGAAAATGCATATACTTGAAATGGCAGCCAGACTGGGTTTTGAAAAAGGAAGCCTAAATTGAAATGGAAATATTTGAAAAACTTAAAAAAAAAAAATCCAGTAACTAAAATAAAATGGATATTTCCATTATAACACAAGCTAGAAAATACAAAACATTTAAAACATTTTGGGAAAGAAAAATATTCTTCTAATGTTTTTATTTACCAGAAACCGGCTCTCTTAAGTGACTGTAGTAGTTTTGTTCTTACTAGAGTCAAGCAAGCTTGGGTATCAAGACATAGAGAAAGAAAATTCCTTATGCTTTTCACATTTACTTCTAATTACCAACCAGTACTTGTGCTTTCTGACACAAGTATTTCTATATACTATATCCATGCTCTTTTTTCAACATTACCATTTCCTGAACTATGGGAATTCTTGCAATATGCAGCAACTGTGATAAAAGCGATAATATTACACGTACAGAAGCACTTGTTAATGATAAAAAGGGTCCACACATTTTTCTTTCTGTTCTAAAACATCTATAAAGTATTTTATCACATTATAATAGCCATATTTTACAGAAACATTAATTCATACGACCTCACAAGAGGCAACCACACTTTTACAGTGTAAAGATATGACACTGCAGTAATCGGATTGTTGCAACTATATACAAGAAGAGAGCTAAACATTTAAAGTAACTTTTTGCATTATCATTTCTATGTTGCAAAATGATGGATTTATTTGAAATAAGTTTTCTGTTGTTCAAGTGTGTAATTTGTCGTAAGTTTAGGAACAATTATTAGCAGGTGAATGGCATTCAGCCTTCAGATTACAGTCATGGACTACAAACTTTTGGTAAGCAAGACACAGTAGCATTTCGTCCATTGATCCAGGAGGAGTTAGAAAATAATCTTTCTTTTGGCTGCTTATAACTTTCTGAGTCAATATCTCTCTAGCTCTTGGGAGCAGTTACATACTTCTTTTCACTTTAATGCAGTCTGATGGCTTCCTGTCAGCTTTCTCCTACTCCTTTTAGGTGTTGCCAGTTCTTTCTATTCCAAGCTGCACCAAGCTTTCCACAGATCAGTTCCAATTTGCAATTTAGCTCTCCTGTGTCAAAATGTCTCCCTTTACTCAGCATAATACTTAATGAGTACCAAGAACTCAGCTTCTTGAGGAATGCCATGTAAAATGATGCAATTAAAAAAATGCCCAGAAACATGTAAAGCAGCAAGTCCTACTTCCAACCCCTTAGGAGATAGGTAGCCTCTTACCTCATTTCATCTTTAGAAATGAATTGTAGAATCACTGGCCATAAACAGAATATGAGAACTAAGCAATGAGAACTAAGCAATAAGAACTAAGACCAAATAGTTACCAACCTTTGGGGAAATAATTTTCAGAAGAAAATAATGACTTACATTTCTGACTTGAACCACTGCTCCTGGAAGACAGTAAAACTAGACTCTTTCCCTGGACGTCAGCACAAATTGCACTGTGACCTTCATGTTAAGAAAAACATATTGAGGATGGAAAGTCAAAAATGGGCAAAATCAGGTGTTTCAGTTTGTAAGTAAGGGGAACTGATGCAGCTCATGGGATCCCTTGAATAGGAGTTAGAGTATAGTTGCAACTAGATAAGTGCATTTAACACGAAATAGTAACTAAGGAAGGTAAGTAAATAAAAGCAATACTGTAGCCAAAGAATTGTTATCATGAGATGCTATCATTGCCACATAGCAAGAAGCTCCCTGCTATCAAGGGAGTGCCAGATAGCTACCTCATTATTGCGGCATCCTGGGTTCAGCAGTAGCAGTCATTTTTCTCCTTCTTAGTAGCTGAGGCAGTGCTGTGTGTTTGACTTTCAGCCGGGGAACAGCGCTGATAACACTGATGTTTTCAGTTGCTGCTCAGTAATGTTTATTCTGACCAAGGACTTTCTGAGTCTCATGCTCTGCCAGGGAGGAGGGGAAGCCAGGAGGAAGCAAAGACAGGACACCTGATCCAAACTAGCCAAAGAGGTATTTCATACCACAGCACGTCATGGCCAGTATATAAACTGGGGTCAGTCACCTGGAAGGGCAAGGTCACTGCTTGGTTGGGCTGGGTATCGGTCCAAGGGTGGTGAGTGGTTGTATTCTCTTCCCTTGTGGAAGCAGTGGTTTGTGTTATACCTTAGTTACTGGACTGTTCTTATCTCAGCCCGTGAGAGTTACATGCTTTCCATTTTCCTCCCCATCCCTCTGGGAGCAGGGGGAGGAAGGGGGTGGGGAGTGAGGGAGGGCTGTGCGGCTGATTTGCAGACTGGGTTTAAACCACGACATGTGGTATACATTTTCAGGAAAAAAAAAAAAAAACAAGATAAATTCAAATTGCATAAGTATGCAAGGCTTGGAGGTAGGAAATCTGTCAGAAATACCAGGGTATCAGCTATATATAAATTCGCTACACATCTTTTGAATTCATACATAATACAATTCCTTAGACATAAATCACATGATAACCTAATCTACAGGGCCTGGGCAATTACAAATATTATGGCAAACTACCTTTCAATCTTATCAGTGGGTTTCTTTAAAGATTATCACCACATAAAAACAATGGAAATTAATGCCATTTATAAACTCCTATCACTATTCTGATACACTTAGATCTCTTAGAAACTGAATGGTAATTGATTTCATTAAGAAATCATTCTTTGCTATATTGAAGGTTTCTGTTTGGAAGTAAATGCATCCAAACAGCAAAGTGAACTGAATGCACACCTTGGGTGTTTACATTCAAAATGCAAGGTACTTCACGTAGTTTCTTGCGCTTTGCCACCTTTCTTAACTATATTTGATTTCAGATTCAAACATCCCATTAAGAGCCAAAAAAGATGGCCTCTACAGACAATGAAGAAACCTAATGTTTTTTAACAATGAAAGCACAATGTGGCCTGAAAGATAACATGTCTTATGCATGTAACACCTAGATAAAATCATTCCCATCTGGAAAGGGAGGCATTTGTTTCTCCAGAGAATGACTGAGCAAGATCGACTATGAGACTGTTTAAGTAGAAATTAGCATTGAAGGGTTTATTTGCCACCTCAGCTGCTAATTCACTGCAAAGGCCTTGACTCAGTAATATACTGTCACTTAAAACAGCTTGAGTGTGGTTTTGAATAAGTATGGCCTGAAACTTTTCTGTTTTCTGAATCACTAATGAAGTCCTGTAAATGTCTTTTCAACAATTCTTTTCAGTTTGATTTGGTGGTTATCTGTCTATATAGAGCATGCTATTTCCTGTTGCATATATGAATTGTGAGGTTTAACACAGAAACGCTTCATAAATAAGTGGGAAAAAAGACCACTTAAAAATGTAAAGTGTTGTAAAGTATTAGAATAACTGATGCTGCCTTACAGTAGTTCTTTCTCCAGCACTGAAGCACCTACACACAGATATATGTTTATTTTCTTTATGTACACCTCTTTGACAGGTATATTAGGTATATTGTGTAATATATAAAGAAAATCCTTCCCAAGATTTGAAATCAAATCTTATTCCAAAATTTCTGCATGAAAAGGCATATGACTGGATTTACCAAGGATTCTCCTCTTATTCTTCTGTTTTGAACTATACTTCTAATTTCATACTGATTCAACATATGCATACCTATAAATACACAGACCACAACCCTTATATGTTGGCATCTTATGACTACTAGGGTAGATAACAGCACAAAGAGAACAGTGGAAGATGTTGCTGTTACAAGCACATTAGTCCAGCACTCTAATATTCACTAGTGCACTTGCAAGCTTATCTCATCTAAGACATAAAGAGAACATAGGCGCCCCAAACACACCATCCGAATGCGGTGTGAAATTGAGAGATGACAAGGAAGACACAATGCCATCAGTTTATTCATCCCTTGTATTTACAGATGAAAGCTGTAATCTTCTGATCAATGCTGGATTGTAGGCATCTTATTATAAGTTTATACCCATGCTGACTGACAAATGAATGCTAGCCTTTGTGGACAGAAATGCCATAATAAACAAGACAACACACCTAAGGAAAATATTTCCAGCTTTGTGAAAAAAACAAAAACTTGCATTCAGATTTCAGTGCATAAACTGCCTACAGAATTATAGTAGTGGGGCCAAATTAACTGCTAAAAGGCTATCCATTAATGCTGGGGAAGTATTAAAGCCATTACAAAAGGATGGTATTATTATACCATTGCATTATTATTCTGCCATCACATAACCATACGTTTAATATTAAAAGCATTTACAGAAGATGCTGGAACAGGAAGGAAGTGCTCAGCTTTCATACAAGAAGCAAATATTAAGCCCAGTGACAACCTCACGATCATTCTGCTCAAACGGGCAAGATAAATCCAGCACCAAGCCACCTAAGTGGGGGACACAAGTCATTCTGGGAATGTCAATCTCCTTGCGCTTGTGAAACACTGATGTTCAGTCTTTGGTTACATGTTACTTGCAGAGAGACCACAGACCACAACACTTTCCTGTGTTAGCAGAGAAAATGAATGATCCTTTACTGGATTTGACTCCCCCAGTAATGTCAGTTATTTTAAAATAGATTGCCCTGTTTTGTCATTTTGGCAATCTCAAGGCTGTGTCATGCCATGTTTATTTTAGAGTGAAATAAAGAAAGGGTAGACACAAACCTAAAGAAATTATATCACAACATACAGGGTTTCACTCATTGTTACATAATGTAACTTCTCTTCCTTGCTAAACAAATTAAAAAATATTTGCTCCAGCGATTGTTTTGGGTTCACAAAGTCATTTTTATTTGCTAACTATGGACTACTTCTAGAAAAACTGATATATTGAAAAAAAAACATCTGCATGTTTAATTACAACAAGCAGCATTGTACCCAGCTACCAGAAAGTGGTAGGTTAAACAAATGCACAGATGTGTTGTGTTTTAATTTTAGATACAATTTTTTAAGACTGCAAGACTTGTATCATGTTTCCTGTGGAAAAACATTTTTCATCTTGAAAATCTCAACTTACACTTTACAGAGCATTTCCAAGATCATTGTAACCTCTTAATTTCTCAAGTCAGTTATTCCTCTTCCCAAAGTCCCCTTTCTTTCCTATAATTTTCATGTGCTTTTGGGCCAGCTCTTCCTTTCCATCTAAAGCACACTATGCAACATACATTTTTCTTTCTTTTTCTACCTGTTGTCTCTACAAGCCTCAAGGAGCTGAAAACCTAAATTTCAAAGAAACTGTGAAAAGCTGTTAGATCATTGACATTCTAGGCTGCTGAATCTTCCCCCACTGAGTCACCTGGCCCTAAAATCCCATCCAAATCTGTGTGAAACACCTCTTAGCACTGTGTTAAGTTGCTTCATAGAATATCTTTCCTAAAAAAACCTGAATAAATCCCATCTTATGGAAGTGTTTAATAGACTAAGAGGGAAAGAAACATGACTTGCAAGGTGCTTGTTAAATTCCAGGTTGCTTATTTGCTCACTGCTGCATCTTTCTCCCAGTTTTTATTTACATGTTGCTTACTTTCCATGTAAGCAGGGACACCTTTTTCTTATTTGTAGGTAGAGCAACCAGAGGAAGGTGTTCCATGCAGTACTAATAAAAGGCGCTCCATGCAGTATTAATAAAAGGCGCTCCATGCAGTACTAATAGCAGCTTTGTAAATTCTTCCAGAAAGTTAAAATTTAAGCATTATCCTTAGGCATAGGAGTTATACCTTTTTTTTCTGTTCACTCTAAGAGAAGCACCTTTCATTAATGCTGCCAACACTTACAGTTCATTAATTCTGATTCTGTAAATGGAAATGAAAATAAATTCCTCCACAGAGACCCCTTTTTAAAGGCTGTATCCTAAGTCTGTAACTATGCACCAAATTAAAATCCTGGAGTTGTGAATTCGTATGTGAACCGAAGTCTTAGGTAGCACACATCCACCTCCCAGCAAAAGCCTTATACTGCACACATGCACAACCCCACTGAACAATTTTTGCCAAAACAGCACTGCCCAAAAACAACTGCACTAAGCTCAGTTCAGAATGTCTTCAGACTAGAAGCTTTTTTCCTAATGCTTTTAACACTTCTGATTTAATCATGGGTCTTACTTGAATAAGATATAAGGGGAAACTCCCTTGTCTGAATACACACAGCCAGGACCACTTTAGATTCTCCCTACCACACCTGAAGACCTGGGTCTATTGCCAGACCTGTGCTGTACCTGCTGGCCTGACAGGGATATCTCAATGAATTGGGTGCCTAAGACAGCACCACAGCTGTGTTTCAGCACCTCAATCATTTCTTCAGAAACATAACAATGATGTCATACCAGTTCCAGTTAGAGTAATAAATTTGGGGCCATTAAGTAAATGCAACTGTATTGCCAAAATATAAGATGTCAATCCTATTCCCAAAATACATACAAATAGCTAGGACTTTTACTCTGCAGATGTCAATACTGCAAGGTGAGCCACTGGCTAGCATACAGATTCAGTGTGCTATACTGAGTTGCAAGCCACTCTACATCTTAAAACAAATTAGACCAGCAAACTGGGAAGGCAAAAACTGACATTAGTGAGGCAGTTGGATATGACAGCAAATAAGCCATAGAAATAGCTGGCAAGGAAACAAAGTTTCTTCATTCTATTTGGGTACTGGGAAAGCTTCAAGATTCATTTTGAATAGTCTCAGTTTTCATGGTTTGTTGCGGTCTCTTCAGGTTTGTTGGTTTGTTGCTGGAGTTCTTTATTATTATTTTTATTGCCATTTTTGGCATGCAATCTTGATGAGGGATTTTAACTGCAAGGTGATTACTTCATGGAAAAGTAGAGGCTGCAGATCTCATAGCCATAGCAGCAACATAAAAGTCTGGCTGGAAAAAAACAGATTTGAAGAAACTTCTGCCCTCTGCTCCCCCCAGGGTAAGATTTACAGTGTGAATTTCTGCGATATATTTATGGTGATACTTTTATATATGTACACTTTACTGTTAAAAATCATAAACTTGAGAAATTGAACCTATTTGAGGACCAGCACAGTTTTCACTCTTTCTCCCTAAAGTGTTCATCCTGGCATTTTCAGCAGATCTATTAGGACCTTTCAAGTACAAACGTTATTATAGGTGTTCCAAATATATTGTGCAACAGCTATATTTGTAAACATACAAGGAGACTCATCTTTGAAACTGAATATTGTAAACCCAGGGTTCAAAGCCTAAAAAGGTCTAAAAGCAGCAGAATTTAAAAATTCTGCAATTTTAACATCATATACCAAAGTCTTAGAAATCATTCTCCCAGAAGAACTCATGTTAAGTCTGGGGGCAAAATTGTACATTACTAATTTTAAAACTGCAATATACAATTGTGGCCTCACAACCAGCAGCAGAGCATGTATGTGAATTTTATACTGCAAAAGCATAATTACCAAACTTCATTAAAAACAGATGCCAAATAGACCTGTTTGCAATATTGTAATCCAAATTGCCTGTCCTGCAGTACTTCAGTCTAAAGGTATGCAAGTTCTGCCCCAGGAAAGCTCCCAAATGTATCAAGCTGTATTGAATCCTGCAGAGAATGGTGATTAGAATAAACCTATGCTGTGAGTATCTTTGTTAATAGAGTAAGTAACAAAAAGCTGATATTATGCCAACTAGATCACCAGGAATTAATCTAATAAAAGCTTTTGGTTTCTGAGACTTAGTAGTTTAAGGTTTTGGTTTTTTCTTCTAAGAAGCTTGCACATATCAAAAGAAGGTTCAGGAAATTCTGCTCCAGCTCAAACTCCATCATGGGCACCTTGAACATTTCCAGGTTTCTGCTAGATGTACTTTGATATAAATCTTTTTTTGATGAGCTTATAGATAATTCTGACTGCTCCAAGAATTACAGATAACAATAAATGAGCAGCTCTACCAATCTAAATACATACCAGAGATTTTGGTCCAAGCTCTACTTCCCTTGGAGGGTGTAAAGAACATGGTTTATTCAAGACCATACAAACACTGTGGGGTTCATTTGCCTAGTAGGCACATTTTGAATCATCACAATAAGATGACTAATGATTAGCCATTAAATATTCAGTATAAAATAGTTTTGTGGTCTGAACACTTCTAATGGTGAGGTTTTCATGCTCCCATTAATATTTATGTGTTAATTTTGCCTGAATAACTAAACACTTCAGGAAGCTGCATGGCATGAAAACAGGAGTGTTGGCCTAAGAACTTCATGTACAGCCTTTTCCATTTCATGTTACTCTTTGGTACTAGTCTTCTTGTAATTTCATTGATTAGCACTGACAAATCCACAGTTCTTAACAACAGTATGTCTCATCAGGATGTTTTAAGTGCAAGGAAACTGCAAAATTCGCTGCCTGATTTCACATGTGTAGGTGAGCGCACACATGGGAAATTATGAACAAAGTATGTGATCTCTGAGGTACATTTGTAAGAACCTGTTATTTCCCTCATTTTACAACATGATGATGTATAGAGCCAGTTTCTAAATACAAATATTGGCTTACTAGTTTAAGGAAATGTTTTCCAGCTGCTGAAGCTCAGAATTTTGGGAAACCCTAGAAACAGACTTAATTTCCTTATGCATTGTAGTTGTTTGCCATGGTTTAAGCCCAGCTGGTAACTCAGAACCATGCAGCCACTCACTTAACCCCCCCGCTTTTTCTCCCCCTGCTCCTGGAGGGATGGGGAGGAGAATGGAAAGAATGTAACTCCCACAGGTTGAGATAAAAACAGTCCAGTAACTAAGGTATAACACAAACCACTGTTGCTACCACCAATAATAATAACGATAAGGGAAATAACAAGGGAAGAGAATACAACCGCTCACCACCCACCAACCAATACCCAGCCTGACCCGAGCAGTGTTCTTACTCTTCCGAGTAACTCCCAATTTTACACCCTGGGCATGACGTGCTGTGGTATGGAATACCTCTTTGGTCAGTATGGGTCAGGTGTCCTGTCTCTGCTCCCTCCCGGCTTCCCTTCCTCCCAGGGCAAAGCATGAGGCTCAGAAAGTCCTTGGTCAGAGTAAACATTACTGACCAACAACTAAAAACATCAGTGTTATCAGCGCTGTTCCCAGGCCAAAAGTCAAAACCACAGCACTGCACCAGCTACTGAGAAGGATAAAAATGACTGCTACTGCTGAACCCAGGGCACTTATTGGTTTGATTCCTGAAAAACTACTATTGTACCATATCCTCCTTTCAAGCAAAGATTATGCCACCATATTGTATCCTTAACAACTTCCTAGTTGATGCGTAACATCTTACAAGAGACTTCATTGCAGAGAAAACTTTTTTTATTACTCACTAAAGTTGATTTTTTGATGTTTTGAGTTCCTTTGGCACAAAGTAGCAAACAAAAGGAGTTGTCTTTTTCTCAGAAAATCAGAAGTCTGGGAGGTAATAAATTAGACACTGGTCTTCCAGTGTTGAGAGATGCAAATAATCTAAAAATAGAAAAAAGTGACAAGAATGTGTATGCAACAAAGAACTTTGACTTTCTTGACTTCTTCCAAGTCACTGAACTCTGCAGGGATTCAGAAGTAGTATTTTATATATTTGGTGAAACTTAGGAAAATTGCTTTTGTAGATTTACTACCAGAAAAAAAACAAAACCACCAACAACAAAAAACAGAAAAAACTTTTAACCTGTTGGTTACATAATGGAACAGATGCCTGCTTCTATGTTAAGGAAAATTTACTGCTTGAGTCAACTTCACCGATTCTTGTTCACCTGCATAACACTTCACTGCTCAAGCGGAAAGCCTACACAGAGAATCTGGAGCTTAGAGGGGACGCTGGACCTAGCTGCACATCTTTACATCACCTCCTAAGTGTCACAGCCAAGGGCAAGCATGGTAGAGCTGACATGAGCATGTGTAGCAGATGTGTCTAACTTCCAGATCTGAAAGTCAGGACTGACAAATACAGCCTGCAGAATCCAGTAAGATGTATTTCTGTGTAGATGCAAATGTCTGCAAAAATAAATGTGCCTGAAGACCCTTCAGAGACTGTCACAAAATGCAAACTTATCACCAGGACTTTCAAATGAACTGGTAATTCTGGTTCTGCATTTTTGATTGTTCCCTATTTCTAGAAAAACAGCAATAACAAGAGCGGCCAATGAGTGACTTCTAGGCTTCTCCGCTAATCCCAAGAGAAACTACAAGGAGAGCAGTAAGGGAACTGTAGTGATAACTTCATTGTCAGCCTGATGCATTCCTTCAGCAATACATTCCCATTTAAGAGAGAAATTTTAATCCTATAAGGAGATATTGCTAATTACATTTTAGGAGCATAATTTTATATCCATTCTTAAATCTAAACATAAACAGTTTTCATAAGATCATAAAATATTTGAGCTACAACTGGAATTGGTGCCACCTTCAGAGGTGCTCTTTATTATTTATGACTGAATCTGTTCTGCTAAAACATCACCGGTACACCACTTGCATTTCCATCGCTGTTCTGAAGCAACTAGTAAATCATGGTCACATTTCTCATACTACTCTCTATTCTCGAAACCTGAATTAAATGTGAAGAATAGAAACTGCACTCATGCATTCATAAAAGCCCAGCACAATCATAACTCAAATACTTTCTCACAAAAATTTCTATTAAAGTCAAACTGGCAAATTTGTGATTCATCAAAGTAATTTTCTGATACAGTACTCTGAATCATTTCCACTGAGGGATTGGGCCATGGGATCCACCACCAGCAAATGAGGACAAAGCCTGCAAACCTATCAGTTAATGGATATTTGATCGAATGGAAGTGCTTCTCATTGGCATGTATGGCTTTCTTTTAAATCTAAAAGGCTGATTTGTATCCTCTTCAGCCCTCTGTTAGCATGGCTTTCCTCAGGGGGGCTTTCTGGAGCAGGGACACTGCAAGGTTGTTGCAGTAGCTTAAAAAAGGCAAACTGTTGTGAAGACAATACCAGGAACTGCATTCCTTGTGCTGCTCACTACCATGTGGGGCCTGGTTCTAAGCAATGAGTGCAGCCACAGATCAGCCAGTTTGACTTATGGCTTTCTTCACATACACAAGCATGGGATGTGGGCTAAAAACCCCTAAATGGTCAGTAGTCACTTGCTTGTAGTCATCTGCACTGAGCATTGCCTCAGTATACACTTGCCCCAGGGAAACTTGCAGTGTTAAATATTAGAAGGGTGAATATACTTTTGGGTAATAAAACCTGACCTAGAATTCCTGGACCCATAGTTTAGTAAGCAACATTAAGAATGTATGAGAAAAAATCTAGAAGATAGCCTGGATATTGAGAGTAAACTTTCAGAAGTTTGTACCAATGCATACCTTGCAAAAAATGCATACACATTATGTGTACAAAGACTGCAGAAAAAACATTGTTCACAAGCTAATTCATTATGTCAGATGAGAAGAGTTGCATTGTGAACATTTGGTGTGTATTTTCATAAGGCATCAGCTTTTGAAAACAGAACATCTGCTGAGCAAGCTGCTCTTGACATGACTGAGGATAATGTATCTACTAATATATCAGTTTATCACGCCATTAAAATGCATCACATTGTGCATCTCTAAAGATGACTTGATAGCCAAATACAAATCTGACTTCCTAAATACAATTACACTCTTTACTTTTTCTTTCTGGGATCTAGTTGTCCACTTCAGTCCATAGGGGAAGTAAAAACACTACAGAATTTTGAAAAGCCAGTTAAAGGACTTGGTGAAAAGACTCCTGGCTAAGTTTACTGGTGCTCAGAGCAAAGAGTTGAACTACAAAGTGACGATTTTTTTCTTCCCTGTTAGAGAAAGATCTAAAAAAGACAAGTGAAAACACTTCCAAGTAAAAAAGTTAAATAGGTTTGGGGGTTTGGGGTAGAAGAATGGCCCAAAGTTCTTGTAATGACAATCTTATCTAAGATAACTGAACTTGAATTAAGGCAATTACTGCATGATCCTTCAACAATTGCATGTAAAAGTGCATGCACCGGGGCTGTAGAAATCTGTGAAAGGCAAATTCTTCCAGCCGTTAACACCTGGGCTGCCCTCTAACCTGCCCACCTCATGACTTGGAAAGAAAGTTTCTCAGCAAGAACTTGACACAGTGTAGGGGGCAACTGCTGTTTGCAACATCACCATGACTATTACAGCTGGTGACAACGCAAAATAGGAGTTCTTGAATCCTCACATAAATGAACAGGGAATGGGGCACCCGCATATCTGGTCAGGCTGCTGTTAGATCACAGTGGTAATAGACTGGATAGGCTATCATACAAGCTACTCTCCAGCCTTTCGTTCTTCCAGCTGCTCAGTTTTATCATAGCATATAATAGCCTGATAAAATGAATCTCTGGAGCTAGTAGATAGTTCAAATCCACATTCCATTTTTTGCTGCAGCAGTGTACCACAATTCTTTCCCTCTTCCATAAATGAGCTTTTTTCTCTTTAACCTTGCACCGAAACCAGCCAGCACTTTTATCTCCCTAACTGTGTTTGGCTAGGTCTGCCATCTGAAGAAAAGGCCTTAAGAGCCCCCAAAGCCCCTGGGAACTGCTGCCGCAATATGGCTTTGATTACTGCCATTTCAGGGCGGGTTAAAAATTCCTCCTCTTTTTCTGTAGTTAGAAGTCTTACCCCTGCCCTGCTGCTGAGTAATTCCAGCAGCAGAGCTCTCGTAATGCTCTTGAGCAAACAGACAGCAAGATGGAACAAGAGTAAGCACTAAGGAACATATCAGATGACTTGCAGCAGCTCTTGTTCCCATAGTTTTTACCTTAGCCTTTAGACTGATCAACTCCCATTTTTAAACAGAACATTTGGCTTAATGATACACAAAATCTACTGCATATTGCATAAATGCACTTGGAAGAAAAGTTTAGCAGGGAGGCCATTTTCACTCTCTGATGACAAAAAGTGGCAGAGCGTAACAACAGGATTTACTGTGTGTCGTGGTTTAAGCCCAGCTGATAACTCAGAACCACACAGCCGCTCACTCATTCTCCCCTCTTTTTCCCCCCCATTCCCAGAGATACAGGGAGGAGAATGGAAAGAATGCAAACACCACAGGTTGAGATAAGAACAGTCCAGTAACTAAGGTATAACACAAACCACTGCTGCTACCACCAGTAATAATAATTATAAGGGGAGAGAACATAAAACTAAAAGGGGAAAAGGAAAGAAAAAGAATAAACACAAGCAATGCACAATGCAATTGCCCACCACCCACTGACCAATAACCAGTCCGGGCCCTGCAGCTATCTGGGCCTTCCTAGTAACTCCCCTTAGTTTCTATCATGGGCATGACGTACTGTGGTACGTGTAGGAAAATAACCAAAACTGGGGAAAATGAGGAAATATGGCTTTGCAAAGTTCAGCTCAAAGGCTGCAATATTAGAGCAGCTTTGACAATTGCTG
>JANEXQ010028965.1:0-10557 GCA_026283885.1 Poicephalus gulielmi | reverse complement strand
GTATTCCATACCACAGCACGTCATGCCCAGTATATAAACTGGGGGCAGTCACCCAGAAGGGTTAGATCACTGCTTGGACGGGCTGGGTATCGGTTGGTGGGTGGTGAGTGGTTGTATTCTCTTCCCTTGTTATTTCCCTTATCATTGCTATTATTGGTGGTAGCAGCAGTGGTTTGTGTTATACCTTTGTTACTGGACTGTTCTTATCTCAACCCGTGGGAGTTACATTCTTTTGATTCTTCTCCCCATCCCTCCAGGAGCGGGGGAGAAGAAGAGGGGAAGAGTGACCGTAACCCTAACGACTGCGATCTGATTTGCTGACTGGGCTTAAACCATGACAACTGACATAACAGATTTAAGACTTTCATTTAAAAAAAATGCTGCATTTTCCAGAAATGAAAATGAAAAATTAATTTTTATTTTTAACCTCATCTCACCCTCATCTTTATCACCCTTCTGGCTCTCTGCTGTCAGGATTTTTCTGAAGATGCCTCATGCGTTTCAGCCATCCAAAGCATGATTACAATATGCACTGTTTTTAAGAGTAAAGATGCACTTCTGGGAATCTCCAAGTATAGAGTGTATGACAGCCTCAAACTACATATGATAAATCAAAGTAAATCAGAACAGTTTTCTTCCCTTTGCTATGTATATGTTTTAGTTAGAAGTTTAGTTGGCCAGTAACTCTGGGCCTTTTAAAGCTAAACACATATAGAACTATCCAGACTATTTCCTTAAAAAAACATACTGGTAAGTAAAGTCACTTTATAAGGCAAGACATGTTGTTACCTCTCCTTTTCACTTTGTTAAGAATGTGCTAAATTTCAGGGATTGAATAGGTATTGAAAGCCTTCTTCAGACTTCCCTAAGTACTTTAGAAAAAGCTGTTTAGCAAACGCTTCTCACTTTCCCATAGTGAGGATACAAGAAAGTGAGAGGACATTTGAAGTAGAGATAAGACAGGAGTGTACTCAGCTATTGCATTTGAGCTCAAATTAAAATAGAAGTTGTTCTAGTACAATGGTGATTCATATGTCTTTCCAAAAACCGGGTTTCTGCTTAAAGGCATTCATCACATGCTTAGGGATCCTTATAATCAAAATGATGAGGAAAGTATATTCTCACTAGAGTATATGGGAATGTAATATCCCCAAAATATTGTATTAAATTTTTCCACTCTGTATTGTCTTATGACATTTTCAGTATATATACATTGATTAAAGGCAATAATTTCTCATAGACTTAAGAGTTATTAGAGGAATATGTGATTCTGCCCGGCCATGATGTTGACCTTAAAATATATGGCTCTTAGGATATTCTGGCTTTAAAAGTCTAGTTAACTTCGTAAGTGTCAGCAGCCTGAAAAGAAACACTCAAATTTTTCTTTCTTCCTTACAAAAATCATCCTTGGATGCTCACTTGTTCATTATTTGAATAAAGTCTTATCTTCATTGCAAATCTTCACACAAGAATATCTTTAATAATTTCTTTAGTCATTTCTTTTGTTTCTTTGGCCTTAGATTTGCTTCTGCAAATGCATGCTACTGTATACAGCAGGCAGTACAATTGCTTCAGACCAACAATTGCCATTTTTCAGAATAAGGTGCAGACAGGATGTTCATCACTCCCAGTCTGTATATCTTCTCAGCAGGCACAGGGCTTCTGCTGTGGAATCACCATTATTGGATATTTTCAAGACTTGGCTTGATGGAAACATGCTTACCCAGTCTACTGTTGGGAATAGCCCTGCTTTTGTCATGAGGCTGAGCTAGCTGCTGTTTTAACCAACATTTCAATGGCTGTTGTGTGTTTGGCTTTAGGCTTTTATCACTGTTGGTTAGACAAAATCTCCTAGGGGCATATTCAGCCATCTCTACGTGACCATCTTATCCAGGTAATTCCACTGCCTTATCTCCTTGAGCTCTCTCTTAGAGGCGAAAAGATGTGGGATTTTAAATAGCAATTCATTCAGGTAAGTTTTGGATGTTGAATCTGGAAGTATCTGACTGCCCTGTTGACTCTAAACTGAAGGAATATCAGGCAGGCAATGTAGCTAAATTAGATCCTTCAACTTCCACATTATGGATATTTCCCGCAATAATCTCCAATTATATCCATGTGATTATTTAACATCCCTTGCCTTTATATTCTGAGGATGAGAAGAAACAGCCTCATGTTGCCCCAGAGGTGTTTTAGATTGACTGTTATTGTCTTCACTGAAAGGGTTGTCAAGCATTGGAACAGGCTACTCAGGGAAGTGGTGAAGTCACCATACCTGGAGGTATTTGCAGATGTGGCACACAGGGACATGGTTTAGTGATGGATTTGACATTGCTAGGTTAGTGGTTTGACTTGATGAACTATGATTCTATGATTCTGTATAACAGGAGCCAGAAACCTGTGCAAAAGGGCTAAGTTTATCACACCATACAACTGTGATGGGGCTGGAATCAGACTGGCATAAGGAAAAAAATGTTATAAGGAATTATATCAGGAAGCCCTGCATGATCTTTAAAAACATCCACGAAACATCAGGTTGCTACGTTAGAGCCCTGCAGGTTTGGTCAGCTAAAAGAAGTTTGGATAATGGCTTATCTGACATCACCTTATTCTGGGGCGGGGAGGTTTGTTTCATGGGCACAGTGATCAGCAATCAGAGCTTAATCTTTCTGGCAACTAAAGAGTCACCACACATAGCATTAAATTTCAGGGATACTGAATGGGTTGACAGAAAAGCTGACCAGAAGTTATCTACAACAGCAACAGGAACTCAGCACCTCACGAAGAGTTATGAAAATGAATAAAGAGTTGCTGTCACTGGCACATACATTTATCCAGGGATTCACTACTGTTTCAGTGTCTGGGGACAAACTGAGAAGTCTTCCAGTTATAAAGCTTTGTACGTGCCTGACTGCCAGGCATGCTGACTATGGCATAAGACCTATCTATAGATGTTTTTTCCCAAGTTCTCATAAAGCCTGAAGGCAGCACTTTTCCAGATGATGGTGCTTATGCCCTATAGGAGGCATCCATCATAATAAGCTCTTCCTGCCTGATTTATTTCTTACTCATCTGGCAACTCATTCCATGTAAACTTCCAAACTTTAGTAAACAAGTTATTACGTTTTAGCCTGTCGTGGCAAATTTATTTCACTGTCCCAGACAATTAGTTGATTTCGACAGTATTCAGAGTAGTGGCCTTAAACATCCGAGATATAATGTCTTATGAATATATTCTCTGTTTCCCTAAGGGCAACCTCAGAAGTCTGTCAGAATTAGCATTTTCTTCTAGCAGATTTCTTCATGTTAGTACGAATCTCTTTATTTCCTCAATTTCATACACAAATTATTAATGCAGCAGCATCGTTGTGAAGCTTATATTTGTCTGTGCTGCAGCAAGCACTGCAGGTGCTCACTCACCCCATTGTGTATCCAGCAGAGAAGAATTCATACAGCCACAGGATAAATTATATTCCCTGCAGAGCAGTCTCCGCAACATGGAACTTCTTTAAAAACAGCAGCAGATGACTATCTTGCAGCTTTGCTCAGAAAAAGACCGCAGTAACTGTAGCAACATGCAACCTGCGCTATGAAAATGCTGTATTCCAGCACTTCCCTGTATTCCCAGGGATTTCTGAAATACTCCAGGGGAAAGTGCCCCAAAGAGACAGCATCTGAATAAGAAATCTTTATTGAAGTCTCTTGATTTCCCTTGTTTCATTATAATCACAAGATTTCCTCCCCCCCCCATTTTTTGATGTAAGAAAGGATGCATCTCATGCCAACACTAGTGAGGATTTGGTAAGGATATGCTCAAGTAGCAGAACTAATAAAACTTCATTTCAGGTATAATTATGTCACGAGTAATTTTGTATGTGAGGGGCTAAAAGTACCCCTTAAATTATGTACTTACCCAACAGTAAAGAGGGAAACTACTTGAAGCACAAACTGAAATCAAACCAGACTGCTTGAGGTCAACACTAGAATTGGACTATGCTTAATGGGATGAAGGGCCAGATTCTGTGTCTGGTATGAAGTAACACGAGGCACAAGTATAAACTGGGAGAGGAGTGGCTGGAGAACAGTCGATCTGGGGTGATAGTCGGCAGCATGCACAGTAGGAGTCAGCAGTGTGCCCTGCTGGCCAAGAGGGCAAAGCACATCCTGGGGTGCATCAAACAGAGCACGACAGAGAGGTGGTTATTCCACTGCATTTAGCGTTGGTGCAACATCCTCAGGAGTACTGTGTGCAGTTCTGGGCCCCACAGTTTAAAAAGGAGGTTAAGGTCCTAGAATGCATCCAGAGGTGGGCAACGAAGCTGTTGAGATGGCTGGAAGGCATGTCCTATGGGGAGAAGCTAAGGACTTTGGGTTTGTCTAGCTTGGAGAAATGGGGGCTGAAGGGTGACCTCAGCGAAGAAGTGGAGAGAGGGTTGCTGATCTCTGGTATATGGTGATATGATGTGTGGAAATGGTTCCAAGCTGCACCAGGGGAGGTTTACACTGGACGTTAGGAAGCATTTCTTTACTGAAGGGGTGGTCAAACACTGGAATAGGCTTCCTGGAAGGTGGCTGGCTCTCCAAGCATGTCAGTGTTTTAGAGATATTTGGATAATGCCCTTAATAACGTGCTTTAATGTGTCAAGGGACACTTGTCCACTCTGCAGAAGTGAATGCAAGAACAACATAGGTTAAAAAGTACTCTGTGCAAAGATATTTGAAAAGCAATATAACAGCACATCACAAACATTGCCTTCAACTGATACTGACCCAATGGATAGGATATAATCCACTTCTAAAAGCATTCAGTCCAGAACAGTGATTTTATGTTAATGCCTTGGATATGTAAAAAGATAAGGTTGAATGTAAAAAACACAAACACATATACCCCAATGAAATGATGGGAGCATGAGGATAAACTCTTAAGCAAATCAGAGGCTATGGATATGGTGATTAGATCATGATTTAAACAGATGATCTAGCACCCTAGTATTTTTAACAGCACAGGCATGGAAACATATTTTGTGTAGCTTGACATTTCAAATTATGCTTACATCCCACTGCTCACATGGCAAATATTCAGTTGATGAACTTCAAGAATAATAAGAACAAAAGTAAATACTTATTTTTACTGCTTGAATCTATCGCAGTAGGTAGGGCTTTTCAGTCTCCTTGTAGCATGGCTTCTGAAGTACCTTTCCTCTGTTTAACCCATAACTAATCTTTTGCATTTGCTTCTGAATTTCTTCCTGTGTTTTCTGTGACACATTCCTTCAATATGATCTTCACCTCCTAAATTCTGAAGTCCTTAGAAATCTGTATGGTTTAATTTATGTCTCAGGGTTGCAAGCAGCACCAGGAGAAATGTCTGGTATTAATATTACAATCATGTTCAGCAGGTTAATGGCTCAGACAGAACACAGCTGAGTGCTTTGGTACAGAAATCCACTGTATTTCATGTTCTCCTGATTATTAATAATCAGATGCAGCCTCGGTTTGTGAATCTTGTGATTTAGTGTTCAGACCTAGAAGAAGAAACATATCTATGAGAAGGAGTTTGTGAACCTGTCTTTCCTTTTGGATGTAGTATAGGGCATGTTAATGTTTAGAATTGCTTTGCCATCAGTGAAAAGAATGTCTTTTCCTTATCATCTGCAGATCTCTTTAAAAGAATCACGAAGTATTAGTGAAAAGAGTGTAATAAGGATTTTCTTGCACAAAGATTCCAGCATTGGCATCTTGCTCTGTGGATGCAGTTTTTATCTCCCTGTTATAAAGGGCATATGCTTGCTCTGTGTATTATGGTTGTAATCTAAAGCCCACTGAAATGGAAAAACTCTCACTTTGCTTCAGACAGGTCCTATATCTATAAAAAGAAAAGCAACTATAAAGGAAAATGGCTTTATATGCTCATTTTTTGTGCAGATTTAAAAGTCCACCATTCCAGACTATATCTTCATTTTCAAATGTAGGTGTGGGTTTCATATTGAAATTGTTAATGCTGCCCAGTTTTTTTTACCTGGTGAACCAGTTTGTTGTTGCTGGTTTGAGCAAAGGTATGTGCAATGGAAAAGACAGCAAAAAGATGGTTTATAGAAACTTCTCCTTTCCTTGTACAGCCTGAGAGGCTTTGCCTATCAATGCAGGTTTATTGGTACAAACTGCATGGCTGTGTCCTTGTTGAAGCACAGACTTTGAAATACCTATGCTTTCCTGGGAGTTAGCTTCACAAGCAGAAATGACATGGTTGGCTGTCATTCAAGATCTAGACCAGTGCCAATTTTTACTGACAGGGTGGAAAATGCACTAAAAGATGAAGAATTATTTTCTGCAAAGTCTACCAGAGATTAAGTCCTCTAGGATGAAGGCTGACCAAACTGCTGTGTTGGGCCTCAGTGCATTGTGTTTGTAGCTATTACAGTGTCTGGATCTCAGCAGTTTCTGGTGATCATCTCTGACTCATCTGCAGCCTGTTTGGGTTAAAAAAACTAGGGATGCTACTTCTGCATGGGACTGGGATGCTTCCCTGCAGCCCACCAGTATCTCATGCCCAGAAGTGATTGCAGTGACCAAAGCTCCAAGTGTCTGGATGCTTTGGTTTTTAGCTTTAGCTGTGAAGAGCTAAGAAATGGAAAGGACAGACAGATTTTGCAGGTTTCTGAACAAAGCTCTTTTTTAATTAAAAGGTATCAGAAAAGATGTACAGATCGAACAAAAATAATAAATTTCTTGTCTGCATTTCCCTGCCTTAATTTCATTGCCACGAAGTCTTCAGTGGCTAAGACTGAAGCAGCCTCAAGCAGTCTCTAATTGTACCTTATGCTAGTGGGTGCTCCTCCAAATCACAGCTGTGAAGGAGATATCCGTCTCATAGTACTCAGTCATTCTGAGCTAATCTTACACTGAAAGACTAATCTCTAAAAACATCCTTATTACTTCTGTCCTAGGTATTTTTTCATTTGTGAATAATTCTGAGCTTTCTTTACACTAATCAAACTCAAAAGTTTTTAAGATCATATATATATATATAATTTTCGTGTGCTTTTATGAGCACCTTTTTGGATGGACTTAGCTTTGATATTTTCACATGCACTTCATCCCATTTGTTGTCACAAGGTGCTTCTAAGGAATCATTATGTCTTAATACCCTCATATTACCACTGATCTTAGAGACATCTGGAAAATGATGGGTTGCTATGAGGTCTGTTCAGGCATGTAGGCCATGAATTTCCTCAAACTGTTGGCATTACAGATACATTTTATAAAGCTTTCCACAGGTATGATAAACCTAGAATAGTACTTTCAGAAGCTTTTTTGGTTAAAATTAATCTTCAGATGCAGCCAAAAGAAGTTGGATAATTTACAGTGATTTAGAATGGAAAGATGTAAGTGTAATATCCTGCAGATTACTGTCTTTAGTTCCCAGCTAGTATAGCTGATGCTTTGTTTTGGCTTCAGTGTAGCATGTAAAGCAGGTAATAACCAGACACATAGTTTAATGAAAGACAATATTCACCATGCTCATCTACGATATTACACTTGTTTTTAGTAAAGCTACATTTCCTTAGATGCTCACAGATGTTTTCTGGACTATCTGCCCTAACTTATAGTATCAGTAGTTTGTGCAAATTAACTTCAGAGGGTAAAATATAGCACATATTTTTCCAGAATAGAACAGTATTGACCTTGGATGGCTTTCAGACTCAACCCATTGATGGCACGGTGCCACAGGCAATCATTCTCATCTAAAGCAAGGGAATGCTGGGAAACTTGGAAAGATGCCTTCCCAGAGGGATGCATAAACAGGAGTGTATCTGTGGATGTTTTACCTCTTGTTAATCCCAGCTTTCTCAAAAAATACGAAGACTTTGAAATCCACAGAAGAGAGAGTTAAAGGAACCACCCCCCCCCACCTGTTTCCCGAAAAACAGCTGAGAGTGACAAATAGGGAAAATGTACAATTTCATATAAAAATACAGTAAAAGCTGGATTTTGATGAGTTCCTGCTAACATTTTTTGCTTCCTGTTTCTCTTGGCCCACTTTCTTAGTGTGTTTGAGGACTGCACCTACAATCTGGATTATAGCAACGGCAGAGATCCCTGGTCAAGGAGGTACAATCCCATTTTTGGAGGATATTTTGTAGTCACATACCTACACAACCACCAATGCTGGTGCTCCTGTAATGGAAAAACTAATTTACATTACAAGGTACTTGTGTATATTCCATCTACCACCGCTGCAACTGCCTCTATTCCTGGACATGTAGCACAACCCCCAATGCATGGACAAACTGCAAGACAGTACAGTGAACAGCTTCTAATTCTCTCCACAATCTCTTATTTGGGTTTCAACTGAGTGAATCTAGGCTACTTTTCCTTTAAGACACAGGCAGGGGTGCTTACTGCCACTGTAATGAAAAAGTACTTAAATAGTATTTAGCAGGCTAACCATAGAAGGTCAGACAAGCCTGCATTTTGTACATCTGATGATAGCCCTTCAGTTAGGGTAGAGGTGCTTCACCCATGAAGTCTTCCTAGCTATGTCTTTAACTGAACCTGGTAGTTTTTACTAGTTCCTAGATACAAGGATAGATCCTACCTATGTCCAGGCTTCATATAAAGGCAATACTAGGGCATTCGCCCTTCCTTTCCCCACAGTTCAGTTTCCAAACCAAGGAAGCCCATACCCAAAAGGCATTCAAGAGAATTACTCTCAAAAGGGCTTCAAACTGGACAACATCCAAGACCATGTCCTAGTATGTCCTCCAGGCACCCCTGATATAGACCTGCTTCTGGGGCACTTCTTCAGGAGAAATGAGATGAAATGTTACTCTGTGCCTCATCTAACTCCCTCACCCTGGGCTGGGACATAGCTAAATTCCGGAGTGGGGAATCATACTCTTTGGCCATTTCATCAAAGAGCTGAGCTAGCTTCTTTCCTGATCCTTAAAGAGTCTGTATACACCATTACAGTGACTTGATAGTCTCTTAAGGAGAAATGCTGTATTCGTACTTGAACTGTAAAAAAGTCACAGCTGATAACTTTGACATCCCTTGCTATTCTACCACTAAATCTCTTTGAAGATCGATTTACACTTAAGATAAGAAAGTTTCTAATCCAAGTCCTGGGTTTTTCGGAGCTTGGTTGTTTTTGGATGGCTTTTTTGGGGTGTTTTTTGACATTTATTTATGTATTTAAATTTATTTATTCAAATTTATCTAATCTATCTATCTATGTATCAATTTATTTGTTTTTCATCAGGGAACCTGTTGCCAAGAATAATTCATTTATCATGAGATCTTTAGAGCGGTGCCTCATTTCTAATCTCTGCCAATCTGCATGTGTCATCCAGGAACTCAGAGCATGAATCAAGGGGCAACCAGCACTGTAGCGATGCTGTGAGAGAAAGAAAAATGTGTTGGGCATGTTCAGTGACTGTCTTTCACGCAACTGTGAATAAACAAATCAGGCAGGACACTTGATTAAACAGTACAAGTGTGCACCGCAAGGCAAATTATGATAAATTGCTAATATTGACTATTTTTAAGCGGAAGGATGAGATTGTCTGGTGTTTAAATTTAGGAATGCTGCCAAAATATACCTTGACCTCACCTCTGCACTGGGAACCAATACAAAATTAATTGGAGCTGTTGTTCAGGTAGGAGTCACAATTATGTGACAGTTGATTTATTAATTTAAGAGCTGGCTATGAACCAAATGTAGCCTCCACTGGTAAAGGGATTGTTGCGGCTTAGTTTGTTAATGCAGAAAACCTCCAGGATGTTGATAGTCTTTGTTTAGTGCCTGTAATATAACACATTTTCATTTGAATTAATGCACTTCTGATCAGCAGTAAACAGTTTTAGCTTGTTTTTGTGATTGCATTTTCCCTGGTTTGAATTTTGCTTTTATTTTCCTAAGTAGCTTGCACTGCTGAATTCATAAACACATAACCCAGCTGGGACTTGGAGTGCTTCCACTGTACGGCACTTGCAACAGTCAGCTGAATTTGCATATACCATATCTGCTGGTACTGTTAATGGTATGTATTGCAATCTAAACAAAAGTATATACTGTCTGACCTTAATTCAGCAGTATGGAGCTGCTCTGTTTCTCTTCTGGTTTAATCCCCCACAACTGATCTGTTGTAGCCACTGTCATCTTGTTCAGTGTGGACATAGAGACTTCACTGTAGGTGGCAGAGTACTCTGATAGAACTCTTCCACACACATATATCAATATGTGCACATCTAATCTTGTGTCTAAAGACAAATTATGAAATTTTTTATTTCATTAATTAGTCATCACTTCAGTCTTTTCCTAAGTCACTGCAGCTGTCATGGCTTAAGCCCAGCCAGTAACTCAGAGACATGCAGCTACACGCTCACTCCCCCCTTTCCTCCCTCTGCTCCCGAAGGGATGGGGAGAAGAATCGAAAGAGTGTAACTCCCATGGGCTGAAATAAGAACAGTCCAGTACGTAAGGTATAACACAAACCACTGCTGCTACCACCAATAATAATAATGATAAGGGAAATAACAAGGGAAGAGAATACA